>PISX010018048.1:0-41697 GCA_004024625.1 Mellivora capensis | reverse complement strand
TGTGCTAAGTACAAAGACCTAAGCATGAAGTTTGGGGATAATGGGTTCAGAGAAGGGGCATTAATTTCAGCATGAGGAAATCTGAGAGCACTTCTCAGAAAAATGGTTAGATTGACCTAAGTCTTGATAGATAAGTAGGAGTCAACTGGACAAAGGAGAGAGGAGAGGGCATTGTAAAGATGACGGAACAGGGTATACAAAAGCATTTCTGAACTCATGGTAAAAATGACCTTTCTTCTTATCTGAAGTTTTCTTTTTCCCTTCTATCCTCTCACCTATTCACATGTCACAGTGGGAAATAAAAAAGCCAGACAAAAATTGAAGTAGGAGTTTCTCCATAGGATTTCCACATTTTGACATACATAGGAGAGGTAAGGGGAATAAATCTGAGGTTAGAATAACTGAGACTGGGCTCAGGCACTTTACTCACATTAACTCCAATAAACTCAAATCATCAATCAACCTTGCAAGCTTTTCTTTTTAACACTTCATCACCATTTTATAGATGAGGAAATGGAGGGTTGGAGAAGTGATGCCACCCGTTCAAAGTACTCTGCTAGTAAGTGGCACAATTTGGGGTTTGAAACCGAGACTATCTAGCTTCAAAGCCTGTGTTCCCATATTCTCAACTTCTGAGAATCTTCTTTTAAACAAAAGCAATTCTGTCTCTTAGTAACAATAGCTAAAAACCATTTATTGCAAGTTTGGTCCACAATTCCAAACTGCTTCCTTCAACACGTCATTCCTCTGAGTCTTGGCTTTCTTAGTTATAAAATGAGGCTGTGATAGAAACTACTACTGTTTATTACTATTCAGTTCCTTTCTGCTTTCAGTAATACAGAAATATTATACTTCTTGTCATCTTAAAATTAACTGTGGCTCACTGACTTCCTCTCACCAATGCAATATGAGTAGAAGTGATGTGTGTCTCTTTAGGGTGGAAGCATTTAAGAGATCATGTGATTCTCTGTCCTCTCTTGCCCCTGATACTAGACAACATTTCAAACAGTAGTGCTTCCATTGTCTTGGGTTTCTGTGCAAAGATGACATGGACCAGAGTCTTCTAATGACCAGCAAATAAATACATAAAATGAGTAAAAGTATATACTGTCATTGGTTTAAAGCCACTGAAATTCTGGGATTGTTTGTTACTTCAGCACAATCTACTATATTCTGAGCAATACAGAAGAAAATGCTCTCTGATGGATTTATTGTGAAGATCAATGAAATAATGGGAGTAGAAGTGTTTTATAAACTCTGAAGCTGTGTGTGCATACCATGTATTATTATGTACCAAGTGGTATATCTGAATGCAGGTCCTATTGTGTTCTAATAGATTTTTACAAATAGATTTTTGAAGATATTTACATTGCATTTATTTTACATTGTGGGAAGATATTTGCTTGTTTGTATAATGTTTTTATGTGGGAAGTTTCTCTTTTGATAGGGAGGGAAACAACTCTGAGATCTGAAGGTTTCTCAAAGACTATGAGTAGCTGATAACCAGTCACTCTGAGCACAACAGTTACTACTAGTTCCATTTTCTTTTTATCTAGGCTCAAAGAAACAATTGGGGTGGGGGAGAAACCCCACTCCTTCCAAAGAGCAACTCTGGATTCTACCTCTACTAGAGCAGAGGAAAGGCTCTTGGATTGTAGGCCTGATAGTTCCAAGTCAGTAACTCCACTGAATGATGACTTGCAAACAGTAGCCTTAAAGGGTTAGTCATGACACTTGTCATATAGCGTGGCTTGGATCATTTATGAACATGAGAAAGTCAGCCCTTCCCCCAGGACTTTCTTCGCTTGAGCCCAACAAGGTTACTATGGAGAAGCTGAGCACTAAGGGAGTTTATGGGCCAAAGTGGAACCCAGACCTAAACAATATCTGCTACTAGACTCTCCCTTGTCCATGAGACTCTAATAACAATAGCTATGTTTTTCTTCCTTGAATTGACTAAGAACTTATGCTTCCTCTTCCCTCTGATTAAAATGCTCTTCCCACAGGTCTTCTCATGCCTGCCTCCACTCACCATTCAGATTTCAGTTCAAAGGTAATGCCTCAAAGAAGACTTCTTTGTCCGTTTTAGTGTTATCCCCACCCTAATTGTTCCCTATGTCCTTACTCTAATTAATTTTACTTTAGAGCAGGTATTATCAGTCTGATTTTGTATTATTTATTTTATATAGTGACTTGTTTACTTCTTTCTACTATTTTTTTTATGCTTTGTTATTATTTTTTTGAGAGAGAGAGTACAAGCAGGAGGAAGGGCAGAGGGAGAGGGAGAGAGGGAATCCTAAGCAGGCATCATGCTCAGCATGGAGCCCAATGTGGGACTCACTCAACCTTATGACCCTGAGGTCATGACCTGAGCTGAAATCAAGAATCAGGTGCTTAAGAGACTGAGCCACCCAGGTGTCTCAACTTTGTTATTTATTTCTATATATGTATTTATTTATTTGGTGCATATAATATATTCATTTTTTATTTTATTTGTCTTTTTTGTTCATTTGCTTTACCCTCAGTGTCTAGAACAATGTTTGGGACATAGTAGGGGCTCAAAAAATATTTCTTGAGTTCAGGAGCAAACAATATTCCCCCAACAGCAGAGCAGTATTTCTCAAATACACACCTTAAATTCCAAGTCTCTTTTGGAAGTGTTAGTGGTATATGAAAACAGATATAAACTTGTTTATACTTTGACAACTTTCAGCAAACACCATGCTGTGACTTTCTTTTATCTTTTATTCAATTAACAAATGCTTATTGAGCACCTAAGGGAAGAAGAATATAGAAAAAAGCCCTGGGCCCATGTTCCAGTCTTTATTCCTCTGAACGAATTCTAAAGTATTACTGAGAAAATAAACAGGCAATAACATCAAAGAAAGTTCTGAAAAGGCTGGGCAATAACAGGGAGAGGTAGACTCCCTACAAGATACTAAAGATTTTATAAAGAACACCATCAATGGATAAATGGAATATTACTCAGCCGTAAAAAGAATGAAAGCTTGCCATTTGCTAAGCAATATAATGCTAAGTGAAATAACTCAGTCAGCGAAGAAAAATACCATATGATTTCACTCATATGTGGAATTTAAGAAACAAAACAAACAAAAAAGAGACCAAAAAAGACTCTTAACACAGAGAACAAACTGGTGGTTGTCTGGGAGGAAGTGAGGGGGGGGATGTGTAAAATAGGTGAAAGGGATTAAGTGTACACTTAAACTGATGAGCACTGAATAGTGAATAGAATTATCACATCCTTATATTATATACCTGAAACTAATACAACATTGTACATTAATTATATTTCAATAAGAATAACCTTTACAAAGTAACAGTAATAGAAATACAATGGGAAGGAGTTAATATGGCAGAGTAATAGGGGGACTCTATGCTTGTCTCATCCCTTGAACAGACAGAAAAATATCAAATCATTCTGAACACCCAAGAAATTGATCTGAGGACTGAGAGAACAACGTGTACACCTAGAGGGAGAAAAATGACCACACTGTGGAAGGTAGGAGCTGCAGAGTTGATTTGGGGGAGAAAAGAACTGCAGGTGCTGTGGAGGGAAGCCCTGATCATGGAGAGAGGAGTGAGAAAGAAAGTTAGAGAAAGAGTGAAAGCAGCATGCAGGGGATTACATAAGAAAAACTCTTCCTCAAAACCATTGACTGCTAAAAGGAGAGTGGCTGAAAGTCTGAAGTTCTTGAAGTCCCTACTATTGCCAGGATCATACCTGGCAGGCTTAGTGGTTCTCTGGTGGGGAAGGAGGTGGAGGCCAGGGAGTGGGCAGTGTGGCCAAAGGGAGAGAAACAGTTCTCCTTCTTGAAGTGCATTTGGGAGAGCTGACACAGCCTCTCTGGGGACAAAAGAGCTGGACACCAGTGTGCTGCCTTGTTCATTAGCATAGGAACAGAGACACTTGCTGAGGAGAGCAAACCTTAGTGCCGGCTTTTTGCTGCACTTTACCTTAAACTCTGAACCACTGTTCAGTCTTGCAACTGCTTTTCTCAGACAAACTTGCACCAGACACAGTGGCAAGGCCCTCCTCTAGAGGATAAGTGTTGGTCTGCACTGCACCAGGTCCCTAAAATTTGGAGTTTTGAAACCTAGCCATGCACTTGAGATGAAATACAGGAGTATTATGCCTCCCAGGAGGCAGACAGCTTAGACACAGGGTGAAGGCAGGGATTTGATGGAAGCCAGAGACACAAGAGGGGAGATTGCTCTTCTTTGAGGGCTTCCCGAGGAGTGGTGGGTATGAACTCCCCACTCATGGGATCAGACAGTAGGCAAAGGCCATTTTCCCTCTTCCAATCAGCACTGACAGACTTCAGTGAGCAACACAGCATTCCCCCTCTTCCCACCCAGTGGTGGCCAGAGACACTTATACCAAGTCCCACCCCACTGCACCCTGAAGGTGGCACCTTTATAAGGGCAAGCCTGATTGAGAACCAGCACAACAGGCCCATCCCCCAGAAAATGAGCACAAACCCCTTGAATACATCGTTTATTGATTATAGAATACTGCAAAACTTCAGCTCTAGGTGAAATAGGACCCAGCTTTTTTTAACAAGCAGACCAAAACACACATAGTTAAAAGTTCCCACAGAGTGGAGAAGATTCAAACACTCCTCACTGCAGGCAAGGAGAAAGTCTTCACAGGGCTGACCTGAGGAAAGGAACAGCCAAAACACAACAGAAGAGTGCACATTCTGAAACATTCCCTGAAGGACATGCTCAAGACAGAATAGGACCCCTTCTTAATATAACCATCAATCTCAGGAGCAGGAATATAACAGGCTTTCCCAATACATACACTAAGAAACAGTGATCTAGACAAAATGACAAGATGGAGGAATCAACCCCAAAAGAAAAAACAAAAAGAAATTACAGCCAGGGATTTAATCAAAACAGATATAAGTAAGATGCCTGAACCAGAATTTAAAACAGCAATCATAAGGATACTAGCTGGGTTTTAGAACAGCATAGGAGACCCTGGAGAATCCCTTACTACAGAGATAAAAGACTAAAAACCAATCAGGCCAAAATAAGAAATGTTATAACCAGGATACAAAACTGACTGGATACAATGACAATAAAGATGGATGAAGCAGAAGACTGAATCAGTGATGTAGAAGATGAAATTATGGAAAATAATGAAGCTGAAGGGAAGAGGGAAAGAAAAGTATTGGATCATGAATGCGGATTTAAGGAATTCAGCAACTCCTTGAAGTGTAATAACATTAGAATCATAGGGGTGCCTGGGTGGCTCAGTTGTTAAGCATCTGCCTTTGGCTCAGGTCATGATCCCAGGGTCCTGGGATCAAACCTCACATCAGGCTCCCTACTCATTTGGGAGCCTGCTTCTCCCTCTCTCACTTCCCCAACTTGTGTTCCCTCTCTTACTGTGTCTCTCTCTGCCAAATAAATAAATAAAATCTTTAAAAACAAAAACAAAAACAGTATCATAGGAGTCTCAGAAGAGGAAGAGAGGAAAAAGGGAGGAGAAGGTTTATTTGAACAAATTATAGCTGAGAACTTCCCTAATCTGAGGAAGAGAACATACAATGAAATCCAAGAGTCACAGAGAACTCCTATCAAATTCAACAAAACCCATCCAATACCAAGACATATTATAGTCAAATTTACAAAATACACAGACAAGGAAAGAATCCTGAGAGCAGCAAGGGAAAAAAGTCCTTAACCTACAAGAAAAGGTAAAGCAGATTCACAGCAGATCTGTCCACAGAAATTTGGCAGGACAGAAGATACTGGCAGGACATCTTCAATGTGCTGAATATGAAAACTATGCAGACAAAAATACTTTATCCAGCAAGGCTGTCATTCAGAATAGGAAAGGTAAAGAGTTTCCCAGACAAACAAAAGCCAAAGGAGTTTGTGATCACTAAACCAGCCCTGCAATAAATACTAAAGAGGACTTCTTGAGTGGGGAAGAAAGACCAAAAGCAACAAAGATTTGAAAGGAACAGAGAACAACACCAGAAACACTAACTTTACATGTAACACAATGGCACTAAATTCTTATCTATCAAAAATCATTCTCATTGTAAATGGACTAAATTCTCCAATCAAAAGACATAGGGTCAGAGAAAGAAATACTATATGATTTCACTCATATATAGAATTTAAGAAAAAAACAGATGAACATGGGGGAAGAGAAAGAAAAATAAAATAAGATGAAAAAAGAGAGGAAGGCAAACCATAAGAGACTCTTAACTCTAGGAAAAAACCTGAGAGTTTCTGGAGGGTAGGTAGGTGGGGGGAAGGGGTAACTAGGTGATGGGCATTAAGGTGGATGCAATGATCACTGGGTCTTATATGCAACTGGTGAATCACTAAATTCTTTTTCAAAATTTTTTAAAATTTCTTTTAAGTGTACCAGAATTCATTGTTAATGCACCACACCCAGTGCTCCATGCAATATGCGCCCTCCATAATACCCACCACCAGACTCACCCAACTTCCCACCCCCCGCCCCTTCAAAACCCTCAGATTGTTTTTCAGTGTCCATAGTCTCTCATGGTTCATCTCCCCCTCCAATTTCCCCCAACTCCCTTCTCCTCTCCATCTCCCCATGTCCTCCATGTTATTTCTTATGCTCCACAAGTAAGTGAAACCATATGATAATTGACTCTCTCTGCTTGACTTATTTCGCTCAGCATAATCTCTTCCAGTCCCATCCATGTTGATACAAAAGTTGGGTATTCATCCTTTCTGATGGAGGCATCATACTTCATAGTGTATATGGACCACATCTTCCTTATCCATTTGTCCGTTGAAGGGCATCTTGGTTCTTTCCACAGTTTGGCAACTGTGGCCATTGCTACTATGAACATTGGGGTACACATGGCCCTTCTTTTCACTACATCTGTATCTTTGGGGTAAATACCCAGTAGTGCAATTGCAGGGTCACAGGGAAGGTCTATTTTTAATTTCTTAAGGAATCTCCACACTGTTTTCCAAAGTGGCTGCACCAACTTGCATTCCCACCAACAGTGGAAGAGGGTTACCCTTTCTCTACATCCTCTCCAACACACGTTGTTTACTGTCTTGTTAATTTTGGCCATTCTAACTGGTGTAAGGTGGTATCTCAATGTGGTTTTGATTTGAATCTCCCTAATGGCTAGTGATGATGAACATTTTTTCATGTGTCTGTTAGCCATATGTAGGTCTTCATTGGAGAAGTGTCTGTTCATGTCTTCTACCCATTTTTTAATGTGATTACCTGTTTTTTGAGTGTTGAGTTTGAGGAGTTCTTTTAAAGATCTTGGATATCAGCCCTTTGTCTATGTATTATTTGCGAATATCTTCTCCCATTCTGTTGGTTGCCTCTTTGTTTTGTCGACTATTTCCTTTGCTGTGCAGAAGCTTTTGATCTTGATGAAGTCCCAAAAATTCATTTTCACTTTTGTTTCCTTTGCTTTTGGAGACATATCTTGAAAGAAGTTGCTGTGGCTGATATCGAAGATGTTACTGCCTATGTTCTCCTCTATGATTCTGAGGGATTCCTGTCTCACATTGAGGTCTTTTATCCATTTCGAGTTTATCTTTGTGTATGGTGTAAGAGAATGGCTGAGTTTCATTCTTCTACATATAGCTGTCCAATTTCCCAGCACCATTTATTGATCTCGTCAATAAATGTGTCTTTTTTCACTGTATATTTTTTCCTGCTTTGTCGAAGATTATTTGACCATAGAGGTGAGGGTCCATATCTGGGGTCTCTACTCTGTTCCACTGGTCTATGTGTCTGTTTTTATGCCAGCACCATGCTGTCTTGGTGATCACAGCCTTGTAGTAAGGCTTGAAATCAGGCAGTTTTGTTTTTCCTTTTCAACATTTCCTTAGCAATTTGGGGTCTCTTCTTATTCCATACAAATTTTAGGATTGTTTGCTCCAGCTCTTTGAAAACTGCCGGTGGAATTTTGATTGGGATGTCATTGAAAGTATAGATTGCTCTAGGCATTATAGACATTTTAACAATGTTTATTCTTCCAATCCATGAGCATGGAATGGTCTTCCATCTTTTTGTGTCTTTCACTCTTGTTCAACATAACCACTCTTATTCAACATAGTATCAGAAGTCCTAGCAACAGCAATCAGACAACAAAGAGAAATAAAAGGTATTCAAATTGGCAATGAAGAAGTTAAACTCTCGTTAAACTCTCTGTCTTCACAGATGACATGATACTTTATATGGAAAACCCAAAAGACTCCACCCCCAAACTACTAGAACTCATACAGCAATTCAAGTCAATGTACAGAAATCATTTGCTTTCTTATACACTGACAATGAAAATACAGAAAGGGAAATTAGAGAATCAGTTCCATTTACTATAGCACCAAGAACCATAAGATACCTGGGAATAAACCTAACCAAAGAGATAAAGGATCTGTACCCGAGGAACTACAGAACACTCATGAAGGAATCACTAAATTCTATCCCTGTAGCTAATAATATAGGATATGTTAACTAAATTGAATTTAGTATATGTGCTGCTGAAGTGAGCACGACTGAATTGAATTTAAATAAAGATTTTTTAAAATTTCTTTTCAGCGTAACAGAATTCATAGTTTTTGCACCACACCCAGTGATTTTTTAAAAAAAAGACATGGAGTATCAGAATGGATAAGAAATAAATGCCCATCTATATGATGTCTACAGAAGACTCATTGCAGACCTAAAGATACCTGCAGGTTGAAAGAGAGGGGATGGAGAATCATCTGTCATGTTAATGGATGTCAAAGAAAGCCAAAGTAGCCATACTTATAACAAACAAATGAGATTCATAAATCAAAGACTATAACAAGAGATGTAACAAGATTCATAAATCAAAGACTATAACAAGAGATATAACAAGAGATGATATCATAATGAAGGAGTCTATCCATCAAGATGATCTAATAATTATAAATATACCCCCAACTTGGGAGCACCCAAATTGTATAAATAAATTAATAAAAACTTAAAGAAACTCATTGATAATAATATAATAATAGTAGGGGACTTTAACACCCTACTTACTGCAATGTAAAGATCACCGAAGCAGAAAATCAAAAAGGAAACAGTGGCTTTGAATGACACACTGGATCAGATGGACTTAACAGGTATATTCAGAACATTTTATCCTAAAGCAGCAGATATGTTCTTTTTGAATGCACATGGAACATTCTCCACAATAGATCACATACAGGGTCACAAATCAGCCCTTAACAAGTACAAAAATACGGAGATCATACCATGAATATTTTCCGACCACAACGCTATAAAACTTGAAGTCAAGCACAAGAAAAATATTGAAAATACCACAAATAAATGGAGGTTAAAGAACATCCTACTTAAGAATGAATGGGTTAATCAGAAAATAAAAGAAGAAATTTTAAAAAATACATGGAAGCAAATGAAAATGAAAATAGGATAGTCCAGAACCTTTGGGATACATCAAAGGCAGTCCTAAGAGGGAAGTATACAGTAATATAGGCCTACCTCCAAAAGCAAGGAAAGTCTCAAATATATAACCTAACTTTACACCTATAGGAGACAGAAAAAGTACAGCAAATAAAGCCTAAATCCAGCAGAAGAAGGGATATAATAAAGATTAGAGCAGAAGATACAGATGTGGTGAAAAGAAGGGCTATCTGTACCCCAATGTTTATAGCAGCAATGGCCACGGTCGCCAAACTGTGGAAAGAACCAAGATGCCCTTCAACGAACGAATGGATAAGGAAGATGTGGTCCATATACACTATGGAGTATTGTGCCTCCATCAGAAAGGATGAATACCCAACTTTTGTATCAACATGGATGGGACTGGAAGAGATTATGCTGAGTGAAATAAGTCAAACAGAGAGAGTCAATTATCATATGGTTTCACTTACTTGTGGAGCATAAGAAATAACATGGAGGACATGGGGAGATGGAGAGGAGAAGGGAGTTGAGGGAAATTGGGGGGGAGATGAACCATGAGAGACTATGGACTCTGAAAAACAACCTGAGGGTTTTGAAGGGGCAGGGGGTAGGAGGTTGGGGGAGCCAGGTGGTGGGTATTATGGAGGGCACGCATTGCATGGAGCACTGGGTGTGTTGTAAAACTATGAATTCTGTTACGCTGAAAAGAAATGAAATTAATTTTAAAAAAGAAATACAACTGATTTCTGTATATTAATTTTGCATTCTATAATTTTGCTGAATTCATTTATCAGTTCTAATAGTTTTTTAGTGAAATCTTTAGGGTTTTCTATATAGAATATCATAAATAGTGACAGTTTTACTTCTTCCCTGCCAATTTAGATTCCTAAAATAGTTATATTCTTTGACCTAGTAATTCCATCCCTGAGAGTCAATCCTAAGGGGATAATTCAAGAGAAAGGAAAGCTACATGTAAAATATTTTATAATAGTAAGACCACAGAAACACCTAAAACATAACAACATGGTAAAGGCTTTGCAAATTTAAAGTGATAATTATGAAAACTGTACAGAAACATGACACTATATGTTAAAGGTGAGGAAAATCAGGCACAGGAATGTGAAGTCAGTTATTCAAGTTCACCCTGTCAGTAAGTGGTAAAGCTGGAAATTGAATTCAAGCAATGCAGCAATCAGAGTCTGGGGTGTCTTAGTCTTCTCAGTCTGCAATGACAAAATACCACAGACAGGGTGACTTAAGCAACATAATTTTATTTTCTCACAGTTCTGGACCCTGGAAGTGTAAAGGTCAAGGTTCTGGCAGAGTTCAGCTTCTAGTGAGAGCTCTCCTAACTTGCAGAGAGCTGCTTTCTTGCTGTGCTCTCATATAGTAGACAAAGAGAAAAATCTCTGGTGATTCTTTCTCTTTTCTAAGAACACCAGTTCTGTCGGACCAGGGCTCCACATTTATGACCTTGTTTAGCCTTAATCATTTCTTTAAAAATCCTGTCTCCATTTCAATCACATGGTGAACTAGGGCTTTCACAATATGAATTTTAGGGGGACAAACTCAGCCCATAACATTTTGTTCCTGTCCCCCAAAATTCATGTCCTTATTGCATGCAAAATACATTAATTCCATCATAACAGCCCTCATTTCAGCATTACTCTAAAGTCTAAGTCCGAAGTCTCATCTAAATATCATCTAAATCAGGTGTGGATAAGTCCCAAGGTATGATTCATCCTGAGGCAAAATTCCTCCCCAGTTGAGAACCTGTGAAATCAGTACAAGTTATGTGCTTCTGAAATGTAGGATAGGCATAAAATAGGCATTTCCAATTGAAAAGAAAAAAAAATAGGAATGAAGGAAGAAGCAAAGGGTCCCAAACAAGCCCAAGACCTAGCAAGGTAAATTCCATTATATGTTAAAATGTGATTTTTTTCTGGGGCGCCTGGGTGACTCAGTGGGTTGAGGCCTCTGTCTTCGGCTCTGGTCATGATCCCAGAGTTCTGGGATCGAGCCCCGCATTGGGCTCTCTGCTTAGCGGGAAGCCTGCTTTCTCCTCTCTCTCTCTCTCTGCCTGCCTCTCTGCCTCCTTGTGATCTCTGTCAAATAAATAAATAAATAAATAAATAAATAAATAAATGTGATTTTTTTCTTTTTTATGTGAATATGGTTGATACACGATGTTACATTAGTTTCAGATATATAACAGTGATTCAATACCTCTATATTTCATGCTATGCTCCCCATACGTGCAGTTACCATCTGTCACCATACAACACCATTACAATATCATTGACCACATTTTCTATTCTGTACCTTATATCCGCATGACTTATTCATTCTATAACTGGAAGCCTTACCTTCCACTCCTTTTTATCCATTTTACCCATTCCCCCATCCCCCACTCTGGTAACCATCAGTTGATTCTCTGTATTTATAGGCCTGATTCTTCTTATAATTCTCTTTGGTTGAATGACCCATCTTCCAGATACACAGGGATGGTAGTCCCACCTCCCAAGACCCTAGGCAGCTCTGTCCCCCACAGTTGTAGTCAAAGGCCATCTGGCTTGTCAAATAACTGAAGGACAGTTATAGTCTTTGAAAACAAGGAAACAGACCTGATCATCTCTGAATTACACATTCTTTTTTTTAAGATTTAATTAATTTATGTATTTAGAGTTGGGGGGAGGACAGAAGGAGAGGGAGGCAGAGAATCTCAAGCAGGCTCTGTGCTTAGCGCAGATTCCTTTCACAACTGCTGCATGTCCCTGTGGGTGAAACAGAACAATCGCTGCCCTCTCTGCCAGCAGGATTGGGTGGTCCAAAGAATCGGCAAATGAGAGTGGTGGAAGGCTTTCTTAGTGCATTTGTTTGGAGCCCTGGTAGATCTTGTTATCAAGTGCCCTACAAAGGCCAGGACACTCCAGGAAACTAATTCTTCAAGTAGGAGGAGATGGCTCTGCGGTCTTTTGGTACTCATCAGAGGCATAGTTCGGCATTTTGTTAGTTTTATTTTCAGAAATTCTCTACAATTAAGAAGGTAATTTATTAAAGATGGTCTTTCCTACCTCTGTGGTATGTGTCACACACACTGCTTAGAAGTGCTTTAAAGGAGGAGAGAGCTACAAATTGAATGACTTCATAATTTACTGACTGATATTCATGGGGCTGTGGAAGCAGTTCCATTCAGAAGAGAACTTGTTGCATGCTTATAGTCGATCAGTTAAAAAAAAAAAAGACAATGTTACAGTAACAAATAAAGTGCAGTTTAAACCCCCCCCCCCAAAAACTAGGACTCAATCTCACAACCCTGAGATCAGGACTTGAGCCTAAATCAAGAGTTGGGTGCTTAAGCGACTGACCGACCCAGAAGCCCCGAGGGGTCATTCTTCCATTTTCTTGAAGAATAGTGCATGTTCATAATCAAAGAGCTCTAAAGCCCAGTCCTGTGGAATTTAACAAGTATGATAGCCTTCCTTCATTTTGTCTTGTTTTTTTTTTCTGTCCTTTTTAGTCCCAGCTGTCAGTATTTCTTTTGGTGTAATGCCATCTCTATTTCTAGCTTCAACTGAGATGGCTAATCAGTTTATGAGTCACACCCATGAACTACTTATCAGATGATTGTTCAGCCACACCCTTAGTGTTCTCTTCAGGACAAGCTTCCTGATTTTTAAAAATAGAATAAATAGAATATACTGAGAATATAGAATACTGAGAGTGAGATAGCTTAAGAACCCTCCAAATCCCCAAGTTCTGGTTCCTTTTTGCTAATAATTCCTTCTTAAATTCATCTCTCTTCTCTCACATTTTACTATTAAAAAGTAAGGATGACCAAACCTGCATCTCCAATACTTTGCTTAGAAATCTTCTCTGCTAATAACCAATTGTATCACTCTCAAGTTCTACCTTCCACAAAACTGTAGAACACAATTCAGCCAAGTTCACTGCCACTTTCTAACAAGGATCACCTTCCCTCCTGTTTCCAATAATAACCTGTTCTTCATTTCTGTCTGAGATCTCACCAGACTTGCCTTCAATGTGCAAATTTCTATATGTAACTCAAAACTCTTCCAGTTTTTATCCATTACTTAATTCCAAAGCCACCTCCACATTTTCAGGTATTTGTTGCATCAGTACCCTCCTTCAAAGTACCAAAATCAATATTAATGGGGGGGTTCTCCAGAGAAACAGAACTAACAGAAGGCATATATATATATATATAATCTCCCATTATAAGGAATTAGCTCACTTAATTACAAAGGCTAAGAAGCCCCAAGATCTGTAGTAGGCAAGCTGAGACCCAGGAGAGCTGACAGTGTAGTTCCAATCCTAGTCTGAAGGCTTGAAAAACAGGGTAACTAATGGTATAAATTCCAATCTGAGAGCCAGCACGCTCAAGACCCCAAAGGAGTTGATTTTTCAGTTCAAATACAAAAGCAGGAAAAGACCCATGTCAGGCAGGAGGAGCTTCTTTTTCACAGGAGGGTCAGGCCTTCAGTGAATTGGTGAATTGGATAGGGCCCACCCACATTAGAGATGGCAATTTGCTTTACTCACCCTACCAATTCAAATCTTAATCTTATCTAGGATTATCCCCACAAACACACCCAGAAAAATGTTTGACCAAATATCTAGGTACCTCATGGGCCAGTCAAATTGACACAAAGTTAACCAACACAAAGGGTTTAACCATGGAGTTATTTTACCAGTGCCTGCCTTCCTTGACACCCAATAATTGGCCTTTTATATAATTGTCATAATTATATTGCCATTTACTTTTCGAAGTGTATATTTTGGACTCTCAAAGTTATTATTAGGATTTTCATTGGAATTGCCTTGTCCAATTCTGTCTCCACGTACTGCCAAGGCAAACTTCTTCAAGTACAAATCAGTTACATTTCCTCTCTTGATTAAAATATTTTTCATAGTTTGCCAAGCTCTTTAAACTCCTGAGCTGGGATACCATACCTCTCATAATCTAACCCCTGTCAATTAATGTAGCCTCCTACCCCACCTATCTTGCTGCACTTTACTTATTAATTTTTAATAACTCGCATTTCCCAAAAGTGTACTCTCTCTTTTTCCCATGCGTTTGCTCATGGTTATCCCTCTGCTTGGGATATTGTATTAATTCTCCTGTGCTAGATAAACTCCTATACTTATCAGTCCATTTTCTCTGTGAGGCTTTCCTTAAACCTACATTCTCAGTTAGGGGTTACCCTTCTGTGTCCCACAGTTTCCTGTATTGACATCTATTTTGACACTTATCTCTGTTAGGTTATTTCCTTTTTAGTTGTCTGTTTTTCCTACTGGACTGCATGTTCCTTGAAATCAGATACACTGTTGAATACCCAGTGCCCAACATGCTGTTAATTGACTCCATATATGTTTGTTGAAGAAACAAACTGTTGTAGCAATAATGAAATGTATAAAGAGGTTATTGTAATTGTTCAGCAGAGAGGTAATGAGAACCAGACTTAGTGTGATGTCAATGGGAATGGCAAAGACAGAACATATTTAAGACTCTTCTGAAAGGTAGAGTTAATAGGATATGGGGACCAAATATGAAGGCTGAAGGAGAAAGACAAGTCAAAAATGACTTGTTTTTTGGCAGAGAAAGTGGTAATGGCAATAATAGAAGGGAGTACATGATGGAGAACTGGCTTGGGAAAGCAGATATGTGTTGTTAGGATAAGAGTAACAGGTGACAGTAGGAAATCTAGGTAGAGATGTCCAGGTAGCAATTAGAAATACTAACTAGAGCCTGAGATTGAGATGAAGAGAACAAAATCACTCAGAGAGGATAGTTAATGTTGTGGAAATGTGGTGGCAAAGAAAGAGTCTGCAGAAAGAGAAAAAAGAGAAATCATGATGAAAACCTGCTCTGAGTGGGCCAGAGGAAAAATGGAGCCTTAAAAGGCAAAGAAAGAGCTGTCAGAAAGGTAATAAGAGAACCTGACATGTGCTGGCACATGAAAGCTAAGGGGGGAAAAGTTTCAAAGAGGAAGAAATCAACAATGTTAGAAAATCACAAAAGAGGAGAACAGATATTTAGACGAGGCTGTTGAAACATCTCAGGTAGTAGTATAGGTTGAATAGCAGGAGTAGAAGTCAGTGTACAGTTATGAATTATGAAGCCATTTAATGGTGAAAGGAGGGAAATAAATAGAACTATATCTCCAGGGAGTAGAAAGGTTGAGAGACTAGCATGTTTAATATGGCTACTTGTAGAATTCCTTACACAAGTGATTAATATAAAAATCACCCAAATGATAACATGGCAAATATTATTTTCTAGTCCTCCCCAGCTCTATTCATACCATAAAACCCTTATCAATCCTGTAAAAATGTCCACGTTATACAATATAAGTTCATGTTCTCAACCTTTGCATTAGGTGATGCAAAGCAAGGCTCTCCAAACTCAATTCTACTCTTGACAAAGAGATAATTATAAATCTTGGTCTTAAATTCCACAAGTTCCCCCTTCTTGTGCAAAACATCTTAAGAACATCTTCCTAGACATCCTCCTTTTGCTGATGATGACACCTGCCTGCCCCTGCCCTCTCTCCCACTCTATCTCAAGTTTTTTTTTACAAGCATAACCTGTAGTCTTTTATTTTGTAATGATGATAGCAGAAATCCAAGTGAAAACTTGTTTAAATGCTACATACAAAATGGCCAAAGATGCATGAATTGGAGAACATGTTTTATGAACACAGTCTTAAAATATGACTCGCCCTCTGTACTCTCATTTGAACCATTTGAATCCTCCTAATTTATTTTAAAGCTGACATCATATCCACTCCACTCTGAGTGTTATAATGGCTTTTCCTCCTTTAATTTTTTCCACAAAGCATCCACAGCTTCATAGTTTTTAAATAGTAATTACCCTATATTACATCTTTATTTGATGGTAGGAATAAGGGTAGGAGAGAACAGAAAGTGATTAGAATTGGGGAAACAGAGTGGCTTGTGTAAGACAACACAAATGAAGCTGAGCCAGACAGGGTAAGATGTCCAGATTTTATGATGTCACCATCCCTCTTCAATTACCCTCAAACTCAGCTTACTTATATAGAAAGTACTCAGATAATCCCCAGCTACAGTTGTACCTCATCCATCCAATGACCATTCCCTCTACATACCCCATCTATAGGATCTGAGCACTTAGCTAGGCTATTTCTGCTCAACTCAGACCCTGGGATTTCAAAATCCTTGTCTCTTAAAATAAGATTCATCTACCATTCAGGTGTTTCCCACAAATAGGGGAAACTAATTAGCATTGATTGACTACTTCTTAGGTTCTAGGCATTCAATCCACATATAGATGACGTTGGCACTACAAACTTCATTTTAGAGGTGGGGAAATTGAGCCTCTATGAGGGACTTTTCCAAAGTCACACACCTAATAAACTGGCAAAGGTGGAATTTGAACAAAGTGAGTCTAAGTCTTGTGTTCCTTCTACTATGCTTTGATAACTTCTATGGCACTTTTAAGCAAGCCCATATTGCTCATTGATCCTATGTTTTCCCTAGCTTTGTCTCCTATCCAATTCTCCAATTTCCTGTTTCTTCAAAGTGTTAATAAAATTGACCTATGGAAGAAAGTTATGCTTGATAGTTGACCGAAAGCATAATATAAAGGGAAAGTACAATGGAGCATGATTTTCTTACTTTCTACTTCCTGTTGTAGTCCAGAACCTCGTGAAGAGTAGAAATATTTTGAACTGAGATATTGAACTCCCAGAAACACCAATCCTAGCCATCCCAGAAAAGCCCAGAAGATTAGGTGGGCTTGATCTTCTCCTTTTGTTTTAAAGATTTTATTTATTTATTTGATAGAGATTACAAGTAGTCAGAGAGGCAGGCAGGGAGAGAGGAGGAAGCAGGCTCCCCGCTGAGCAGAGAGCCTGATGCGGGGCTTGATCCCAGGACCCTGAGACCATTACCAGAGCCGAAGGCAGAGGCTTTAACCCACTGAGCCACCCAGGAGCCCCGGGCTTGATCTTCTTATGGATAAGTCTGAAGTTGCCAGATGAGGTATCTTGACCTATTCACCATGTTTGTGATATCCGTAACCAAGGCCTTTCCTATCCCTCCACAGGGACTGTGAAAATCCTGAAATTTGGAGGGCAATTTTTCTCATTGATTTGGCTCTGCTAGGAGATCTTAGCCTACCTACCCCCTCTTTCTCTAACCCAAAGGCTCTATTGGAAATGATCTATCTCCAGAAATGACCTGAATTCCCACTGCATTCCACTGAGTTCTCTACCTTGGGCATCTGGGATGGGTAGTATAAGTGAATTTGATATGCTTTTTAGTTCAACAACACAATGAATAAAATTGCTTCAAGTATGTTTTAGGCTTTAAATCAATTTTTCCTTGCGCTTGGTTATATCTCAGATTGGATTGTTTTTGCTTCAGTGCCATCACAACATCACTTCTGGGCAAAGTGGTACTGTTAGCTATTTCCCAACAGCTATCTCCCACTTCCAATTTCTCTGTCTGGCCCCCTTTTCCCTTTTTAGCATTCCTCCCTCCTTCAGGGACTTCCAGTAACACCCAGCCCTTGTTCAGGGAAATAAAACTCTGATGGGATAAGGTCCAGGGATATGCTAAAAGGAGTGATGGTTTAATGCAATGAGGATCTCAATGATTTCTTATCACATAAGTATCCTCCAACTACTCCACATAAATACCTCACTCATTACCATGTACAGCCATGTAGCCCAAAAATGGCCAATGAAACTGAAGTAAATGCATACATGCATTCATTCATCCATACACTTACATTTATTTAATAATTTTTTGTTGAGATCCTCATCTGAAAGCATTCTAGCTAGGTAAGGTAAACAGTATGAGAAAAGGCAGAGGGGGTTAAAGGAGAGCTCAGCTAGTTCAAAGAACTGTTAGTAGTTGGGTTTAAATGGAGTGTAGGATACAAATGTGCATGTGAATATAGATGAGACTTGAAAAATAGTTATACAGGGTCAAATCAGAAAAGGCCTTGCTTCTTCCAGTTATGGAATGAATGAGTCATAGGAATGAAAGGCACAGCATAGGGAATCTAGTCAAGGATATTGTAATAGCATTGTAGGGTGACAGATGGTAGTTATACTTGTGGTGAGCATAAAATAATGTATAAACTTGTTGAATCACTATGCTGTACACCTGAAACTAACATAACATCCTGTGTCAATTTTACTCAAATGAAAAAAAAAGGCCTTGCTTGTCATTCTGAGGGGTCTGGGACTTTATCTTAAAGTTCATGGGGAATAGTTGAAATATATTAAGCAGGACAGAAACATGATTAGATGTGTGTTTTAGAAAAGTTACTCGGGGTGCCTTGATGGCTCAGTCAGTTAAGCATCTGTCTTTGGCTTAGGTCATGATCCCAGGATTCTGGGATCAAACCCATCGAACCCCACATTGGTCTCCTTGCTCAGCAGGCAGCCTGTTTCTCCCCTGCCTGCCGTTCCCCCTGCTTGTGCTTGCTCTGTCTTTTACTCTCGCTCACTCTCTCTGTGTCAAATAAATAAAATAAAATAAATAAAAAAGTCTTTTTTAAAAATAGAAAAGTTACTCAGGTAGAGTATGAACAATGTTGAGCAAAACTAAACACAGCTTCAAGATAACATCCAAGTGAAAAACAGAGCCTTAGCCTGTAAATGTTATAGGAAAAAACCCCTCTTTTTAAAGGAGCCATCAGAGAAACTAAAGTATAGCTTATTTAAAAGAGAGCAGTGTATTTGGGTCTGATCAGGACACCCCAGGAGAATCAGCTTTTGTTGGCGGTGAGCCCAAACACTCTATGGCCTGACCTTGACTATTGCTGGTCCTTAGATCCTGAAAAATGGAATCGATACATGATACTTTCCCATCAGCAGTCATAAGTTTCTTCCATTTAAAAATTTCCCAGATCCCACACATTCCTCTGGCTACCACTTAATCTATTTTCTCTCCTTTACAACCACACTTCTGAAAGGATTCTCTAGTCTCACTTTTTCCATTGTCTCACTTCCTATTCACTCTCAAACTCAATATAAACAGATTAGTACTACCATTTTGTCACAAACAACTCTCACCAAGGTTATCAATGACCTTGATGCTAAATGCAAGGGTCACTCAATGGTTTTCATAGTCTTTATTTCCATGCATAATACTATACAGTTTTTTATTACGTTCTTGAAACATGATCTTTCTTTAGTTCCTGGGATCAGCATTCTCCTGGCTCTCCTCCTGCCTCTTTGGCCCTCTTACCTCTACTCAGTATTAAAATATTGGACCCATCTAAGTTTTACCCTAAACCCTCTCATTTTCTCACTCTGTACTTTCTCCTCCAGATGAACTCAACCATCCCCCATATCTTCAATAACCATGTATATGCCAACAACTATAGCTCTGTATTTCTAGATTTCTCTCCTGAACTTCAAAATAATATATCCATCACCTACTTGACATGCATTTAAAGTTGTACTATCCAAAATCAAACTCATTATCTCTCCTCCTCTCCAAACAGTCTTCTTCCAGCACTCTACAACTCAGTAACAAGGACCACCAGTGGAACATACCAGAATTCAATTATTCTTGAAACCTTCTTCTCCCAAATGCGAAATCATTGATATAATCTAAATGGCCATTGCATGGTTTGACCCGTGCTGAATTCGCCAGCTGAATTCGCCAGCGTCATCTTATGTTCTCTATTTATGCCAAACTTGTTTTCTTTCAACATTGGGGATACCCAGATTTTTTCCCCTCAGTCTTTATATTAGTATATTATTTCCTGGGACGTTCCTTTCCCAAAGCTTTACCTAGTAAACCCCTACTTAATTTTTATGTCTCAACGTAAATGTCACTTTCTTAGATGTACCTTCCTGGACACATCTGATTAAATTGGTCTTTCAACCTACCTTTATCTCCTGTTGGATTGTGCTCCCAATGTGGGCCATAATTTTCCTTCATAGTATTACAGTACAATTTTAAATATTTATTCATTTTTGAGGTTCTACATAATGACTGTCTCCCCTGTTTGACTGTAAATTCTACAAAGACAAGAGCACTTACATCACTCTTCTCTTTGGTGTGCTCTACATTGAAAACTGACACATAGAAGGTAGTTAATGTATATTCATTTGGTGAATATATGAATGAGTAAATGAGTACAAGTCTTTTTTATAGATCATACATTTCTCTATTAAAGAGGAAGAACCTTCTGATTTTGGGGGCCTTCTTCAGGGTCTGATGAGTGGATACTCAAAAAGATTGAGAGCTGGGGGCGCCTGGGTGGCTCAGTGGGTCAAGCCTCTGCCTTCAGCTCAGGTCATGATCCCAGGGTCCTGGGATCGAGCCCTACATTGGGCTCTGTGCTCAGCGGGGAGCCTGCTTCCCCCTCTCTCTCTGTCTGCCTCTCTGACTACTTGTGATCTCTCTCCCTCTGTCAAATAAATAAATAAATAAAATCTTAAAAAAAAGATTGAGAACTGTCTTTGAAAACTCAGTGAAGTTCTCAACAAACTTCCCAAACAATTTTACAATTATTTCCCAAGTTGGAGGTATTACACTCTTACTCTTTTTTTGCCCCAAGTCTTCTCCTTGGGATTTCCATAAGCTTTTCTTAAACCTGAGAAAAGACAAAAAGAAAAACACCATAAAAATGTTCACTAGATTTTCCTGAGAATCCAGAAGATTTGCAGTCTGCTTAGAGATTTGGCCAAAGTTTTAGATTGTCATCAAGATTATGCAACCAGTTTATCTGGGGCTAATTCAGTCTTTCACAAGGCTACTTACTTTTTCAACTTTTAGTTTCGGTGTGAGATGGAACTGGATTCTCCTCATGGTCCAAATGAAGCAGTAAAACTCGGGGCCTAAGGTGGAAAAACTGAGACAAGAAATCCATACTTCCAAGCTTTCTGACCCACAGTGGTTGTGTCCCTGATTTGGGCTCCCAGGTACATGAGGGCTTATTATGTACTGGTCTTTCTTAGAAGTCTTGCCACAGTAGTAGGGGAAGCAAATGCTTGTTATGGACAATGAGGAGATTGAACATCAACCTGTGCATTTTCCTCCTGATGTCAGAAGTGAAAAGTAAGCCAAAGCATTTCTAGCCCTTACACAGCAGAACAGTGTCAAGGATTTGTTTGGAGACAGAAAGTGACCATTTAAAAAATAATCCAGGTTGAATCATTTAACTGCTCTGAACTTCAGTTTCTCTTTCTGTAAAACAGAAAGTTGTAATTAATGAAATAACACATGCATAAAGGATCCAGTAGAGACTCACTATGTAAGGCTTGTATCTGAATGTGTTCCTTGTAACTACTTCCTTACTCTTCCTACATATACCATGGTAGGGAGGACACTGTTCCTTGGGTCCTGCTTTAAGGAATCTTTCAAGTCGCCTTCAATCCATCCTTCTAAAAATTTTTGGGGCAATATTTGAAAAATTCTAAACTGATCCTGAAATGTCATATCTTCTTTTCTCCACCTACAAAAATCCTACTCATAACTCATGACCTAATTGAAATAATTCTCATTGCAAATCATTAAATGCTCTCTAGATACAATCTAGGGACTCAGGGAACTTCCTCAAGGAAGTGATATTTGGGCTGTGATATGAAGGTTGAGTGGGAGTACCCCAGGGAATGAGGGGGAGAAAGCATTCTGAGCAAAGGAGACAGTATATATAAAGGCCTTGAAGCAAAGATAGCGTGGTATGTTGGAAACACTGAAAGATAACCAGAAAGCCAGTGTGGCTAAAGCACAGAGAAGGCCAAAACCCTTACAAATAGGGCAGTCTCAAATAGCTGTGCAGTTAGTGTTCTACACAAAGTGCCTTGTTAACGGAGCTAAAATCCAGCCCATGCTCTGCTTGCTAAGCCATAGAGCTGTCTCCATCCAGAAACTATCTTTTTCTGATTTGTGAATTCTTGTTTTAAATGTCAGAAAGATGCAGAAAAGGTAGCAGCAGTCCCTGCAAGACCATGAATGTTCTGGCTTCTACCTATCATACCATCCTTACCTGGAACTCTTTCCCTCATTCTCTCTCAGTGTTCTGGCTTAACAGTTCTTCTGCACCCTCAGGACCTTTGTGCATGTTTTCCTTGACATACTGGGTTCCACTATCATACACTCATACACAATGCTTGGTACACTGTTGAGGTTCGATGAGTTTGTTTTAGTGTATGGTCCATGACCCAAGGCTGATTTGGCTACCTTTGAGTTTCAGTCTGAATGAATTACAATTGAGTTTGAACTTCCCTGGTCTTCAGGCTAGGGAGGGTGGTGCAATTCCATTTGCAAGTGGTATGAGCAGTGACTCTTGGTACCCATGCATGGGAAAGCAGGTCCTTCCTTTTTCTGGGGCTTCTGGCATCTTTAAGGGTAGAGAGAGTCACAAGGACTTCTTAATATAGATAATTGTGATTTTTTTTTCAAAAAGAGTTGAAAGCACAGGAACAGGTTAAGACTTTCTTCTACCACCAAACTCAGGTTAGCCTTCTCTTAGGACACATTACAATACCCAACCAGAGCCTGCCCATCAGCCGAGATTTCTACAAGAATGATAAACACCTATTAGAATGATTTGTTCTATAAATACTGATTGAGCACCTATAATAACGAACAAAAAAGGCATGATCCTTGACTTCACAGAGCTTATATTTTGGCATCATATTCAGGAATATCTGTAGGATTACCTTATAGGGGAATTGAATCTTCTTAAGGAGCTAACTACTCATTGACAGCTTCAATAGAAAACTTACAAGATACAGAGAGGGGCTTTGAGGTCAGCCTGACTTGGGTCCAAGTCATAGTAGATTCCAGCATCTGAGAGTTGTTTAACCTTAGGCAAGTTTCTTTTTCTGATCTTCAATTTCTTTACCCATAAATGGGAATGATAATACTTAACTCATAGAGTTAATATGAAGATAAAATGAGACATAATATGTAAAAGGTTATAGTCTAGTGCCAAATTCATGAATATTTGTATAAAATACATCATATTCCCTGTTTCATGGAAAATGATTTTTTAAATAAAACAGATCTAGAAAAAGGGTCCAGTTTTCAAGGACTCAGAATAATAATCAGAGGAAATATTTCTTATCTTTTATGTCCCTATCAGGGTTGTTATCTTCTTTAGATAGAAACTGTTTTATATCGCTACCCCCAACCAATCTCAGTGCCTAGCATAGTGCCTGGGACTGCTAAGGATAGAGGACTTGTTTTATTCATTCTGTATTCTCAGGGTCTTGTATAGTGTCTAGAACATAGTATGCTTATCACATGTATTAAATCCCTTAATCCTCACAATAGTTCTCTAAAGCAGTGCTATTATCCTTATTAGTAAATGAGGAAACTGAGGCACAGAGAGATTAAGTCAGTTGCCCAAAATTACCAAGCTAATTAAGTGCTAGAGCTCGAATTTGAACCCAGGCAGTCTGGCTATAGTCCTGTACCCTTGACACCTAACACAATCACATGTTAGATATTTGTTGAATAAATACAATTGCAAGAAAATGTGAAATAATAATCATGTAAAAGGAGTTCATTATACATGTATACCTTATAACAATAGACATGCTCCCCCAAGTTGGATACAAATCGATTCTTTTTAAAATTTCATGCATTTTACCAGTATGCCAGCACATTACTGTTTGAGAAGTTAACCCTCACTGTGCATTAGGGGTTCCTGCTGCACAAAACAACTTGTGGGGTCCCATTTTGCTATGTCAAGAACCTCTTTTGTCATGTCAGTAATCACTTTACAAACTGTCCTATTTATAAGAAGTAGTGTTTTCACATACTGGCTTCCCGCTAAAGCAGGAAGGGCTGGTAAATATCCTTTAGAAGATCCTATTCCAATCACCTAACCCTCCCCCCCCTTCACCCCACTCCACCTCTCCAACCATAAGGCTAGAAAGACTGTTGGTGCCCTCTTCTGGGCATTTGGGGCAGTAGCATACATTGGGCACACCAAGGGGGCATTTCTAAGAAATAATCATGTCAAGTTCTTTCAATTCTGCTGGTAAGAATAGAGTTGATTTTTGGATCTTTTTCTGAAATAAGAAATTTAATCTTTTTCTGAAAATAGGAAAGCTGACTTGTTCAATCAGGCAAGTCTCCTGAAGCTTTGGTGGATAGAGAAATGGAATAAAAATTCAGCTGAACTTTAGAAGGATGCTGAGCAGACATTTCCTTTGGTCAGGAACACTTTACATGTACTTCGAAATCATAGGCTATTATGATAAAATTTACCATTTATTTAAGATTATCTATGTGCTAGATACTTTCTATACATTGTCTCATTTAAATCTCACTACAATCCTAGAAGGTAAAGAGTATCTCCAATTTACAGTTAAGCAAGCTAAAATTTAGAGATGTTAAGCAATGGACAAAAAATGGCAGAACCAGAAATTCAAACACAAATCATGTTCTTTTCAGTGTAATATGTTGTCTCTTTTTATTTCTTTTGGCCCTGTATCTATATTTCACTACAAAGAGATGTCAGAAAAATGTTCTTGACAGATGTAATCCCAATGCAATACCACTGAAACATTAAAGAAAATTGTGCCCCAAACCCTTACATGGACCCTTTTCTAGTTGTCCTGACAACTTGTTTTATTTAGTTATGTCGGATAAAAAAGGTAGGAAGTTTAAAGTTGTAACAGACAGAGGTCAAGAGCCAAAGGGAATGTTTGGAAGGCAGAGAAGGGGGCAAGAGAGAAAGGAGTAGTAGTATGGACATGGAGAACAGAGAGGCTTTTTGACTGCCTCTCTATTGCTCATAAAGCCAAAACTAGCCCATCAGGGTGAACCCAGCTTTCTGAAGAGAAAAACTTGCATCAAATGTACAATAATTGACCTCTGTCTAATACTTTGTGCCAGGCACTGTTTTAAGTGCCTTACATGTATTAACTCATTTACTCTTCAAAAAAAAAAAATCTTATCATTAATCGCATTTTACATATTTGAAAATTGAACCAAAAAAGTGGCTATGATCACATGAGGAAACTGAGACACAGAGCTGAATACCTTGCCCAAGGTCAAGTTAATAAGTGGTGGAATTTAAACTTAGAATACTGGCTCCAGAGCCATGTTCTTACCCATCATTATATATTACCCCTCTCAATATGTTGTAAGGATTAGCATTGTTTTAGGAAATGTTTACTTTGGGTATATATGAGTGTGTGAGTGTGTGCACTAATATTTGTGTTGGGTTGCAATGTAAAATATATTTATTTCTGTGAGTCACAGACAAAAATGTCTAAAACCTACTGCTCTAGCAACAGTATTGCTGAATTATACATCTTCAGCCTCACTAGGATAACGCTAAATTACTCTCTAAAACAATTTTACCAAATTAGATTCCCACCAGCAGTGTGAGTAACCTGTGTTCTATAGCCTCACCTGAACTTAATAGTGTCAGGCTTTTAATATGCTGCCAATCCAAACGGTGTGAAATCATATCTTATGTGGTTTTAAATTGTATCTTTCTGATTTCTATTACATATTTTCATATGTTTTGAGTATTCAGATTTTGCCCTCCAAGAACCATCTGTTTATATCTTTTACTTGTATATTATTGCATGCAACACAAATGTATACAATACAACATACAACAACAGCAACTCTTTGAAGGAGCCAGCAGTACAGATGAAGAAACTCAGGCTGGCAGAAACCTTGCTTAAGGTCACTCAGCTAATGGGCTGTTGAGTTGGCATTTGAGTCCAGACCCAGGGAACCCGTTAGCCTATGGGTTTTGTTTTATAATACATGCCAGGGACCAAGCCATGTTCGTAAAAACAGAAGAAGGGAACAAATAAGATCAAGCATATAACAATATACCATGTGTCTAATTAGGTTTTGTGTAATTAACATAGCTTATTTCTTTGTGTCCTCACAAAAACTTGTGAGATAAAACATGTTATCCTCATTTCACAGGTAAGGAGACTGAGGCTCAGGGAAAGGAAAGATTTGCATTGGAGAGGTTAAATTATAGCTAAGAAGA
This sequence comes from Mellivora capensis, assembly GCA_004024625.1. NCBI lineage: Eukaryota > Metazoa > Chordata > Mammalia > Carnivora > Mustelidae > Mellivora > Mellivora capensis. The sequence goes on along the minus strand of PISX010018048.1, from coordinate 15,253 downwards.
GACAGAATCACAATTCAAACACAGGTCTGTGTGATTACAAAGTCCATGCCAGTTACACAATAGTGGTGCCTGTCCATAGATATTCTTGGTATGAGGTAAAGGCCTCCCACAAATCATGTCTGCCTCATTTCCTAGAGCCATGTTTTGACCTCCTGCTTCACCTTCTTCTTAGAGCCCCAAAGAACTGCTTCTATTTGGAGATGGCCAGGACCACACCTACCTTTTTTCCTCTTTTTTTGTAGAATCCTGGTCTGGGGCAGCCTTAACTAACTGGCCCAGCCCACTGCCTCCCATTAACCAGTCAAATGAGATGAGTTCCCAGCCAACTTCCACAGATTCATCTTCTACTGCCTCCAGGTTTCTCTGAGAAAGCCCACTCAGGATCTCAACACCTTCCATGGTAAAACAGAAATTCTTAATCAGAACTGTCAAACTTGACTGCACATTAAAACCACCTGCAGAAGTTAAAAAAAAAGCCTTGATGCCCTAGTAAAAGCCCAGACCTGTTACATCAGAATCTCTGAGGACAATTCCCAGGCATCCATAATAGTTAAAGCTCCCCAGATGATTATAATGTATGCCAAGATTGAGAACCACTGTTAAAGCATATTCTTCAAGTTCCAGTAGCCATACTCACAGTGGTTTCCACATTTTAGTGTTCATAGAAACTTCTTGGAGTATTTGTTACGATTCAGATTTGTGGACCTCACCTCTAGAAAGTCCATGTTTTGGTTTGGACCCAAGAGTCTGCATTCTTAACAATCACCCCAGATAGTTTCACTGCAAGTCAATAGCAGATCACATTTTGGGAAATGCTGCATTAAGGGAAGGGCTACATGGAAGTGAGATGGAAGTAAAAGTTCTCTGGCCCTTTAAGGACTAATTAAGAAACTACCTTTAAAGCTATGGAACACAGCAACCAAGGGCTGCTTTTTCTCATCCTAGTGGATAAGGTAAGGGAGCAGGTCCTGGAATGGACCTCTCCTTTAAGGTTACCTCAGCATCCAAGTAAGTGTTATCTTGTTCCTAACCCTGAAGAGCAAGAAGGATATGCTGTGTTGCTCCACCTGTTGTTTCCGTTTGTTTTGATGTGAAGAGGCCAAGTTAAGAGACCTCCTTTGGTCCAGAAGATTCACCCAGAGGGAGTGATATAGGGCTTGCCTGCTTGCCTTTCATTTTTTCTTGCCCCGTCTTTTGTGGTTGTGGAGCCATATGCAGTTACCTATGTGAAAGGAAAGGCTCAGAGTGACACCCCTTGGGTTTGGGCTGGAGCGTCTTGCTGAACACCACACCTTTCAAGATGATCCTCCTCAGCATCCTTAGAATTCTTCTTTGGGGACTGTTGCTTTTTATGGAACACAGTGTCCAAATGGCAAAGGTAGGGCAGCCCTCTATTGCCTTCATGGCTGATGCCCCTTCCTTGCCCCTGATTCGGGAGCTGCTAGAAGAAGCTCCTGGCCAGCAGCAGAGGACGCCCCAGGTCCTAGGGCACCCTTTGCGGTACATGCTGGAGTTGTACCAGCGTTCAGCTGATGCACGTGGGCACCCTAGGGAGAACCGCACCATTGGGGCCACCATGGTGAGGCTGGTGAGACCCTTGGCCAATGTAGCAAGGCCTCTCAGAGGTGAGTTATCATACCATACTGTCCTGTTGGGAAGAGAAGTGGGGAAAAAGAGTGTAGAGAAAGGGAATCTGTGAGTTTATTGTCAGGCTTCATTACCTAGTGGGTGAGTTGTTTTCTCAGGCTTGGATTTCAAATGATGGAAAAGTTGGAAGAAGATGGCTCCAAGCCTATTTCCCTTTAGCGTCCCAGTTTGAGAACAGATTGCCTTGGGACCTACCTGAGCAATGTCTCCCAGGCCTCGGGAAAACTGAATGATGTGTCAGCTCCTGTCTTTCTAAGAAAGTCTTATTGCTTGTTATGTCACTGAAAACTATAATTGAGAAACACTCCTATGCATTCTCATGGGGGCGGGGGGCTCTTTATGTGTGGTTGTATTCTTATAAGGCAAAGAGCACAGGATACTGAATTGGGGAAATTTACAAGAATAGACAGAAACAAATTAATATCAGAATTTCTGTATATCTGGTTAGGTGAACATCTGCTATTGTATATAATCCTTAAGGACGACAACTACCATTAGCTGTCATGGAGCAATTAGCCTAATTTTTAAAGATAAAACTAAAGCACAGAAGTCAAATAACTTGTAACATTCACATAGACAGTGGGTGGCAGAGATATGATTAGAGATTAAGTCTGCCTGATTCTGAAGTTTCCATAACTTCTCAAGTGTTTAGATATAGTATGTTGATATCCTTGTATACAGTTTTCCTTGTATCCTTGTATAGCAGTTTTTCTATTAAGTCCATATTGCTAGTTTGGGTTTTTGGTAATAAAGGTATTTTAGAATTTTCTTTGTTCCCATCGTGCTTGATTTTAAAAATATCTTCATTAGATACTGATTCAGAAAACCAGTGGGCTTCTGAAGTACAGGGCTTTCTAGGGAATGCAGAAAGTCATCAACTTCAAGGAAATCTTGGGAACCCGGTGAGATTAATTTTGGGTCTTTGCTAGTTTATATTCCTTCTTTTAAATGAAACAACCAATATTCCCCTAGCTAACCTTTATGTGAGTTTGCCATGTGCCAGGCATTGGGCAAAATACTTCACAAACATCTTCCTTAATCCTCACCACTAGCATGGAAGGTAGGTACTATTAACATAATCATTTTGTAGGTGAAGAAATTGAGGCACAGAGCAACTTACTCAATCTAACCCGGCTAGTAATTGGTAGAGCTGGATGTCAAACCCAGGTTTTCAGGCTCCAGAGCCAGTGGTCTTAATCATCCTGCTGTGCTGACTCAACAGATTTTAATTGCGCACCAGGCACAGTGTTTGGGTTAGGTCTGAAATGGCAAATAACGGTTCCCCTGACCTCTAGAAGCTCCCATTAAGGTAGAATGGATAGATAGGTAATCACATAACGGTGTTAGAGCATGACCAATGCTTTGACATTTGACAAGGATAAGCAGTAGGGCTCCCAGGACATGAAAGAAGAAATAGGTCACTGTTTAAAACCAGCAAAGGGAAAAAGGGAGACAATGAAAGACTTCATTGAAGAGCTAATATTTGAGCTGGACGGTGAGGAGGGAGGAAGGAGACTATGTGTAGAGGCAGAGACAGGCATTCTGACTGAGGAAAGGGAAAAATAGCTTGGGGTTGGTGGAGATTCACTCAACAAATATTTAACACCTACTGAAAGCTAGGCACTGTTTTAGGTGCTGGCATACAGATATGATCAAGACAGGCATGGTTTTCATGGATGAGACAGAGAAGTAAAAGCAGATAATTGCGAATTGTGCTAAGTGTTATCAAAGAATGAAATTGATTTTGATAGAGAATAACAGATCCTTCCTTTACATGGGATTGTCAGAGAATGCATCATTGAAGAGGTGACGTTTGAGTTGAGACCTGTAAGATAAGTATAACTAGGCATGAGAAGAGTAGAGAGAAGCCAGATTTAGGCAGAGGGAACTATGTGTACTATGGCCTAGAGGGTGGAAACAAGCTTGTCTGACTTGAAGATTAGAAGGAAGATCAGTATGGCTGAAGTGTATTGAGCATTGTGGAGAGTGGCAGGAAACGAGGCTGATGAGAGGCAGGGACTTAAAGGCCATTATAAGGAATCTGGATTTCATTCTGAGTGCAGTAGAAAGCTGTGCATTATTGCACAGTTTGTAGAGATGATATGGGGCTAGAAAGGAGGGTGCCTAGAATTAGGTCACTGTCTTGGTCTGACTGTTGGACATACTGGCATCTAGGACTCTGGAAAGGATCCAGAAATGGATGACAAGAGTACAGGGACAGATCTGTCCATTAGGAGATGACCCAGCTGAATTGAACTTGCCTGGAGAGCTATGCCAGTTTCAGTCACACAGGATGTGTGAGTCAGCCATTTCCCTGAAAAATTCTGAGCAGACCCTTCCTGGCTCTGATCCTTAGCCACTCCACCCTGCTTCAGGAAATATGTGATGTCAAGGTCTGAAAGGAAAGGGCAGTTCCTCACCAGACAGTCTGCTAGAGGTTGGGTTGGGTTCTTTCTCAGGCAGGGTGGGGCAGGTGTATGGGTGGGCCTCTTGGAAAGAAGATTATAGGATGGGAGTGTAGAGTAACTTGAGAAAGCCAATGCAAGTTTGGCCTGGGCTCTGTGTGAATGATGTCCAGTGACCCAAACTTGAGGGTATATTTAGCATAAGTTGAATCTGAGCTATGAAAAAATATCCTGATGCTTCAGGATATTAAAGCACTTCTACATTGACCAGTCCAGGCCTACTGAAAAATCCAAGCTTGTGTATTCAGTGAAGGAGGAAGGTTAGGTAAATAATATGTAAATTAACATGCAAATGTTTAGCAGTAAGATGTTTGAAGATAAAAGCAGCCATTTTCTTGCAATGCCTGTTTTTTGTTATCTTTGCTCTGGACCTTTTTTCCAGGAGAGGGTGCAGAAATTCAGAGCACTGTGGGCCCAGCTTTCCAACCCTTTGGCCACTGGGTGTCAGCATTACAGTCTGGATTAAAATGCTTAATCACCAAGAGGCTTTCAGTTTCTGGTAGAATTCTTAGCAAACAAAATATTTATCTGAACAAGGCCTTGTTGAAAATGGTATTTAGGGGCCTGGTGGTACAATGAATGTACATGAATAATCATTTCCAGTAAGAAATGAACAAGGAGAGACTGGGAGTTAAGGGGAAAATAGTTTAAGAAGGAACAGCTGCTGAAGAAGCAATTCTTTTATTTATTTTATTTTATTTGACAGACGGAGATCACAAGTAGGCAGAGAGGCAGACAGAGAGTGTGGGGGAAGCAGGCTCCCTGCCGAGCAGAGAGCCCGATGCAGGGCTCAATCCCAGGACCCTGGGATCATGACCTAAGCCGAAGGCAGAGGCTTTAACCCACTGAGCCACCCAGGCGCCCCAGAAGCAATTCTTAATGTAGAAGGTGGAAATGGCAAAACAGCTGCCTCCACTAGGGGAAAATAGGCAAAATTATTTTGTGGCATCGTGGTCCCAGATTTGAAGTGATGGCAGGCCATAGATAGTCCCCAATATTGGGCTGTTACCTCAAAGTTTCATCTGTATAATGATATGACAGGAGAACTCATTCTTAATTCATGCAGGTCTCAACAATTCTCTTAATTGATCACTTTTAATAGTCAACTGATACTGATCTTCTTCCATACACAAAATAATTCCATATTTGGGTGTTTTTTTTTTCCCCTCATCCTCTGTTGTGAGTGATCTAAAAATGGAACACAATATCTTTTTAAGGGAAATCTACTTGGGCTCAAATCTTGATTCTACCATATACTGGCTTTGTATGTACTCTGGCATAACTTCTCTGAGCCTCAATTTATTTGTCTGCAAAATGGTGATAATTACTATCTCATAAGGCTACTTCAGATTAAAAGGCTAATGCTTTAAAACATCTAATAGTAAGTGCTTGACAAATGATAGTGATTATTATGGTCTTGCTTTATTTTAAGGGCTGCATATAGCTGTTAGTTTGTATTGAGCAGAGTTGTGAGGGAGATTCAGACTCCAGGTAAGAAGCTAATCCTCTGCTCTTGTCCCCTTCTGTGCAGGCCCCTGGCATATAAAGACCCTGGATTTTCCTTTGAGACCAAACCGAGTAGCGTACCAACTAGTCAGAGCCATTGTGGTTTACCGCCATGAACTCCACCGAGCTCATTTCCATCTCTTCTGCCACATGCAACCTTGGCTCCAGAAAAGCCAAAGCAATCACTTTCCTTCTTCAGGAAGAGATTTCTCAAAGCCTTCATTTCTGTCCAAAGCTTGGACTGAAGTGGATATCACACAACATGTTCGCCAAAGGCTCTGGAATCCCAAAGGACACAGGGTTCTACGACTCCGCTTCATGTGTCAGCATCAAAAAGGTAGTGAGATTCTTGAACTTCAGTGGCATGGCACTTCATCCTTGGACACTGCCTTCTTGTTACTCTATTTCAATGACACTCGTAAAAGTGTTCAGAAGGCCAAGCTTCACCCCAGAGGCCTGGAGAAATTCATGGAAAGGGACTCTTCTCTTCTTTTGCGGAGGGCCCGGCAAGCAGACAATATCATATCTGGGGTCCCTGACCTCTCTGGGAAACATGATAGGCCACAAAGTACAAAGTGTTCCCTCCAACCTTTCCAGGTCAGCTTCCACCAGCTGGGTTGGGATCACTGGATTATTGCTCCCTACCTATATACCCCAAACTACTGTAAAGGATCCTGCCCTCGAGTACTACACTATGGTCTCAATTCCCCCAATCATGCCATCATCCAGAACCTTGTCAATGAGCTGGTGGACCAGAGTGTCCCTCAGCCCTCCTGTATTCCTAATAAGTATGTTCCCATTAGCATTCTTTTGGTTGAGGCAAATGGGAGTATCTTGTACAAGGAGTATGAGGATATGATTGCCCAGTCCTGTACATGCAGGTGATAGCAAAAGTAAATCTAGCTCAGGTGTTCTGAGAAATTGGAAGAATGTTTAACATAACAAAACAAATATCAGTGTTAAAGCTGCAAGTGTTCTACCTGTGGTCTTCTACCAATTCTTTGGGTTCCATTCCTTGCCCTAAGTGTTACTTAAGTCTCTTCTCCCCATGTATGAGGTCCTCACTTTATACAAACAGTTCTGATACCAAACATTAGTACAGTTTGACTGCTAGTCAGAGCCCTTAAAGATATTCTTTTGGAGGTACCCAGCTTTCTTGTCTCTTTTTTTTTCTTTATTGTGGTTTTGTCAAAAGTCACTAATCCATGATAGTAGAACTTCTGGAATTGTCTTACCAAGGCCTGCAAAGGTGAAATCTTCCTAGTAGCCATCTTCTTGAGGCTTTCTAGAAGACCATGGGTTAAGAAAGCCACTTGAGATTTTACTCCTTTATGTTGCCTCCTGTATCCTCAAACCTAGTACCTCATCAGAAAGACTGCCTGCATCTATGTTTGCATTGCCCTCTGAATCTAAAACTAACTTCTCTCAGATGGATTAAAAAAGGTTTAGGCAATAATCTCCATTGAAATCTTTGGCAGGAAACAGTCTTTCTAAAATATCAGATTTTTCTCTCAGCCTCTGAACCTGGGGAAAGTATATGGGATCCCTTTTCTGGGGTAAGGAGAACAGCCTTTGATAAGGCTGATGGGAAAACTTGAATATGGACCTGAGGATAATCACTTCAAAACCACCTGCATCTATGGTGAGAGGAAGAGCTGTCATTTAGGATTATGTATGGGGGAGTCATTTTAAGCTTTCTAGGGAACAATGGATTTCACAGTGCATTATTTTATATAATACTTAAGTACCTGTTAATTATCATTAAAAAAATCTCCCTGGTGGCTCCGAGGCTAGGAGTTGGCCTGGTCATGGGTGGAGGAGTAGAAGGCTTCATCCTGGAAGATTGAAGGGCTTTGGGGGAAGGGTGAGATGTTCTGAAGCCTGGGGCCAACTTCATTCTAGGCTTGCCTGTTTGTGAGTTCAATTTGTCTCTGGGCTGGATCTCTGTGGGGAGATGGGCTTGCTGTTTGGGGAGGCATAAAGTCCTGCTTTAGACTAAATGATGCTTGCAATGTGACTCTTTTTTACTCCTGTACTGTACTGAAGTGGAGACTCGGCTATGTTACAAATAAATCATTTTTTTTGTTGTTAAAGAGAATCTTGAATGTTTGAAGGATTGGGAGTGGGTGGAAGGAATTTTTATTTCCTTTGTTCCCTTTAGCTATGGTTTGGAGCTCAATCCTAATCTCCAAGGGTGGGGCTGCAGACTCCTATGAGGTTCTCCTTAAAGGCAAAACTGCTAGTGATAAGCCCTCCCCAAGGGGTGTCTTTGAGGAAGCCCAGTAAGGCATCTCCTCTGCCCAACTTTTCCTTGACTAGTCTTATGACCATTCACAGCAGGATGGGACTGATTTAGGGTAGGTACATATATTTGCCAAATGTAAACCCCTTCCCCACCATCACCATTTTTCTCATTTATCTATCAAATTAACTCATCTTACCATTCCCTTCTCAATAATTGGTTCCGGCTAGATAAAATATCTTACGCATCTATAAATATACAAATATTATTCATCTGGAGGAGCTGTTTTTTAAACATCCTTTCATCCGTCATATCTTTAGGAATCAGTACAGATGTTCTTTATTTCCTGAATGTCCCTCATGACACTCCAGACTTGGGTAGGTGCCCTAACTCTGTGCTCACATAAGTACTATTTGCTTTCTTTTAACACATTCTAGTGTAACTGTATTTGTTGCCAAAGGTGAAGTGCTTTTGGGATTTTCAATTGTTTTACCCATTTCCATATTACTGGATCCTGGCACATAGTAGGTCTTCAATGAATACAAACATAAGACAGTGACTCTTTCTGTGATGCATTCTTCCTAACAAACATTTTAATGCTCATATTTCATTCATTTTCCATTGGAATAAATGTGATATGATATCCCTTGTACATAAAGATTATTTTTGTACCCCATTATTTCAAAACCATCATCCAAGTTGCAATAGAATGTGACAGCTATGTTCCTGAATGAGGCAGTTTCAGAATCATTGTAATATGTGGCAAGTTGACAGAATAAATGTGTACTTCCAGTCTAGATATTTCCCTAGCCTGCTTGGGGTAGACACAAATACCTAACAGGCCTGAAGACAGACCTTGTTCTCAGGACCAGATTCTGAATTCAGCATTTCAGTGCTCAGAATTTCCAGAAAATCATGGTCTGCTGGCTTTAATGAGTCCTGAATACATCTGAAACTTAGTCTTTTTATGGAAGGCTCAGGGTTAACTGGCCACATTATCCATTAAGTCTTGAGTTGTCAGGATACCCAAGGAAAATACTGGCAGGATGGAGTCGTTTGAGGCTGGTGTTACGGATTCTCTTTTCCTTTGAAATACTGCTTTCAACTCCGCATTTTTTCTCAAGCATTCTCTTGGAAGGAAGGAAATAACTTACTAGTGGAGGAGGGTATGTAGGAGTATGTCAGCCTGGGTGGGTGGGGAGAAATGGTTACTTGGGCCAGAGAGGGAAAGCAGGGAGTAAAGCCCACCTTGTCCCAGCTTTCCCTGTGAATAGATCAGAACTTCATTCAATGTACAGTTGTAAAAGGAGCAGGCATTTAAGCTTAATTCTGATCCTGGAGGTCTGTTGCATTTACCTTGGTAGTATGTTGTATCCAATGGGCCAAGCTGGAAGCACATGAAATTTATCTTCAGTTCCACCAAATACTTGGGTACTTCATTTTGTAAAAGAAGGTTTTATATCTTCAGTTAGTTCTCCCAGCACTATGAAACAGGAGGTATTCGCCCCATTTTTAAAAAAACAATAGAAATGTTTTATTGAGATAAATTTGCATACCATTAAAGCCACCATTTTAGGTGTTTAATTCAGTGGGTTTTAGTATATTCAAAGTTGTGTAAAATTCACTACAATCAACTTTACCACATAAAGAAGCCCTTGCCCAGTAGCCATTAATCTCTATCCCTCTACCCCAACCCTAGGCCCTGGTAAGCACTAATCCACTTTTTTTGTCTATGGATTGTAGATATTTATATGTCAAATCATACAATATTTGGCGTTTGGTGACTGACTTCAATTTAACATAATGCTTTCAAGGTTCATTTGTGTTGTTCACACCTTGCAATTGATAAATAAAATTCTGTAGAATATACCACATCTTTTTTTTTAAGATTTTATTTATTTATTTAACAGACAGAGATCACAAGCAGGCAGAGAGGCAGGCAGAGAGAGAGGAGGAAGCAGGCTCCCTGCTGAGCAGAGAGCCCGATGCGGGACTCGATCCCAGGACCCTGAGATCATGACCTGAGCCAAAGGCAGAGGCTTAACCCACTGAGCCACCCAGGCGTCCCTATACCACATCTTCTTTATCCATTCATGAGTTGATAGGCATTTGAGTTGTTTCTACTTTTTGGCTATTATGAATAATGATGCTGTATTGTTGTGATGAGCACCAGGTGTTGTATGTAGTGTTGAATCACTAGATTCTATACCTGAAACTAATATTACACTGTATGTTAACTAACTGGAATTAAAAACTTGGAAGAAAAACAAAAAAGGAATAATGCTGTCATGAATGTTCTTGTGCAAGTTTTTGTGTGGACCTTTATTTTCAATCCTCTTGTATATGTCTATATATATATTGTATGTATAGTAATAATGCTGAATCCTATGGTAACTCTTTTTAACATTTTGAGTAACTGCTAAACTGTTTTCCAAATTGGCTATACCATTTTATAATCCAGCAATGTATTAAGGTCTCAATTTCTCTACATCTTCACCAATACTTCTTATTGATTTTTTTTTTTAAATTTTAGCTGTGCTAGTGGAAGTGAAGTGGTATTTCATTGTGGTTTTTCATTGCATTGATAACTAATGATGTTGAGAATCTTTTCATGTGCTTATTATTTGCAACTTGCATATCTTCTTTCAATAAATGTCCATTCAAGTCATTTGCCCAGTTTTTAATTGAGTTATCTCTTATTGTTGAATTGTAAAAGGCTTTTTTAAAATATTCTGGATGTTAGTCCCTTATTAGATGTATGACCTGCAAACATTTTCTCTAATTCTGCAGATTTTCTTTTAACTTTCTTAATGGTGTCCTTTGAAACACAAAAGATTTTAATTTGGAAAACAAATCAACTATTTTCATCTTTTGTTGCTTGTGCTTTTGATGTCATCTAAAAATATTGAATAATCAAGGTCCTGAAGATGAACACCGGTGTCTTTTTCTAAGTGTATGATAATTTGAACTGTAGCATTTAATCCATTTTAGTTAATTATACATATAGTGTGAAGGGGAAAGTCTAATTTCATTCATTTGGTCCTGAATATCCAGTTGCTGCAGCATCATTTGTTGAAAAGACTAATCTTCCCCCATTGAATTGTCTTGGGACCCTGGTTGAAAATGGACCATAAATATAAGGGTTTATTTCTAGACTCTCAATTTTGTTTCATTGATCCACATGTCTATTCTTACAACAGAATATAACACTGTCTTGATAACTGTAGCTTTGTGTAAGTTTTGAAACTGGGAAATGTAATTCTTCCAAATGTTTTCTTCTTCACCAAGATTGTTTAGGCTATTCTGGGTCACTTGTATTTCCATGTGAATTTTAAGATCAGCTTTTAAATTTCTGAAAAAAAACACCTTTTTCTGATTAGGGATTGCATTGAATCTGTAGATAATTTTGGGTAATATTTGGGTAGTATTATTAAATCTTCTGCTCTGTAAACACAGGACGTCTTTCATTTATTTAGACCTTCTTTAATTTTTTCCAATAATGTTTTGTCATTTTTAGTATATGTTTTACACTTTAAATTTATTTCTAAGTTTTTAATTCTTTTTGATGCTATTATAAAAGGAATTTTTCTAAATTTCATTATCAGACCATTAATTGTTAGTATATAGAATTACAATAGATTTTTGTACATTGAACTTGTACCTTGCAGCCTTGATGAACTCCTTTATTAGCTTCAACAGTTTGGGGTGGATTTCTTAGAATTTCCTATATACAAGTTTATGTCATCTGTTGAATATAGTCTTTCTTCTTTCTTTCTTTCTTTCTTTCTTTCTTTCTTTCTTTCTTTCTGGATGCCTTTTTTTTCTTCCTTTTACTTTGGATAGAACCTTCAATTCAAAGGTAATAGAAATAGTGAGAACAGACATTCTTGTTCCCAGTCTTAGGAGGAAAATATTCAGTCTTTTAGCAGTAAGTTTGATGGTAGCTATGATTTTTCATAGATGCCCAACTTCAATACTTACTCTAAAGCTACAGTAATCAACACAGTGTGGTATTGTTAAAAAAAAATGAACAGATCATTGGAATAGAATAACCCCAAAATAGACCCACACAAATATAGTCAACTGATCTTTGACCAAGATGCAAAGCTAATTCCATTGATAAAGGATAATCTTTCAACAAATTATGCTGGAATAACTGTACAGCCACATGCAAAGAAATCTGGACAAAGACCTTATACCCATCACAAAAATTAACTGAAAATGGATCATATAAATGTCAAACTATAAAATTTTGAGAATATAATATAGAAAATCTAGGTAACTTTTGGCTTAGTGATGACCCCCCCCCATATATTTTGTTTTACATTTTAGGGATTTTCATATAGGATTTCATCTTGGCTTGAACAAGTATCTCATTTTACATTTGTGGAAACAAAGGTTTCTGGACTTACCTAGGGTCACAAAGCATAGCAAGCGAGTGGATATTCAGATCCTAACCAAAATCTGTCTGATGCTGTGGCGATGATTTCTTTGATATAACACCACAAGCGTGGTCTAAGAAAGAAAAAATTGCTAAGTTGGATTTCATTAAAATTAAAACTTCTGCTCTGCAAAAGACACTGTTAAGAGAATGTAAAGACAAGCCACAGAGTAGAAGGAAATATTTGCCAAATAAATAATAGATAAAGGACTTTTATCCAAAACACACAAAGAACTATTAAGATTCAACAGTAAGAAAACAACCCAATTAAAAAATAAGTAAGATGGGGCGCCTGGGTGGCTCAGTGGGTTAAAGCCGCTGCCTTCGGCTCAGGTCATGATCCCAGGGTCCTGGGATTGAGCCCCGCATCGGGCTCTTTGCTCAGCAGGGAGCCTGCTTCCTCCTCTCTCTCTCTGCCTGCCTCTCCACCTATATGTGATATCTCTCTCTGTCAAGTAAATAAATAAAATCTTTTAAAAAAATAAGATATATGACTAGAGGTACACATGTGTGCATCTGAGCTGGTCCCCATAGTCATGTGACCCTTGATTCTGAATTTTCTCCACTACAGTCTTCCTCTTCCTAGCTCATACTGGTAGAATCCTGCCTTATGGCTATAGGCATCCAAGTATCCTATTCCCCCCTCCCCTGACAACTAAGCCTTGAGTTGTTGGAATACCCAAGGAAAACACTGGCAGGATGGAGTCATTTGTGGCTGATGGTATGTTATGGGTTCTCTTTTCTTTTGAAATACTGTGTTCATCTTAGCATTTCTTCTCAAGTCTGAAGTAAGATCACACACACACACACACACACACACACACACACACCTCACACATTCTTCTGGAAAGAAGGAGATAACTTGCTAGCGGAAGAGGGTATGTGTCTGCTTAGATGGGTCTGGGGAGAGACAGTTTCTTGGTTCAGAAAGGGAATGCAAAACGGTACAGCCGCTTTGGAAGACCATCTAACAATTTCTTACAAAGCTAAATATAGTCTCACCATACAATCCAGCAATCACACTTTTTTAAAATTTTTTATTTTTTTATAAACATATAATGTATTTTTATCCCCAGGGGTACAGGTCTGTGAACCTCCAGGTTTACACACTTCACAGCACTAACCATAGCACATACCCTCCCCAATGTCCATTACCCCACCACCCTCTCCCGACCCCCCTCCCCCCAGCAACCCTCAGTTTGTTTTGTGAGATTAAGAGTCACTTATGGTTTGTCTCCCTCCCAATCCCATCTTGTTTCTTTTCTTCTTTTTCTGCCCCCCTAGTCCCCCATGTTGCCTCTCCACTTCCTCATATCAGGGAGATCATATGATAGTTGTCTTTCTCCACAGCAATCACACTTCTTATTTATTTAAATGAGTTGGAAAGTTATGTCTGCACAAAACCCTGCACATTAATGTTTATAGCGGCTTTATTCATAATTGCCCAAACTTGAAAACAACCAAGATGTCCTTCAATAGTTAAATGGGTAAACTTTGCTATATGTATACAATGGAATATTATTCATCAATAAAAGAATCTATCAAATCATGAAAGACATGGAGGAAACAAACGCTAAGAAGCTGATCTAAAAAAAGCTACATACTATAGGATTCCATTCATATGACGTTCAGGAAAAGGCAAAACTACACAGATAGTAAAAAGAACAATGACTGTCATCAGATAAGAAGAGAAGGGGGGATGAATATATAGAGCACATGGGATTTTTAGAGCAGTGAAATTTTTCTGTATGATACTGAAGGGATAGATACATGACATTATGTATTTTTCAAAACCCACAGAATGTTCAATTGAAAGAGAAAACTCATATAAACTATGGATTTTAATAACATATCAGTATTGTTCCTTGATTGTAAGAAATGCACAACCTAATGCAAGATGTAATAATAGAGGAAAACTGTGGAGTGGGCAGAGGAAAGAATGGCAGTATATGGGAACTGTCTGTACTTAACTTTTCAGTATTTCTCTAAACCCAAAACTGCTCTAAAAAGTAAGGTCTGTCAAAACAAAAAGGGCTTTTTGCATGGGGTGACTTTGAGGCAGGTCAAATAAAGATGAGTCATGGGTGTGGGTGTTTCCAAGAATTGCCAGACAAGTCAGTGACAATTCTTTAGAAATGGAAATTTTGGGGAACCTCAAACTGTCAAACCTGGTCTTTGCCCTCCAGGGGCTGTTAGACTATTTATTTTCACAACTACCAGAGTTGTCAGACTCTTATTTTTCAAGACTACTGTGGATCTGAGGAGATTGGAATAAGGCAAGCTAAAATGTCCCAAAGCTCACTCTTGTCATAGATGTTCAGCCATTTTTCTTGAATAAATCCTCCTTGAATTGGTGCAAGCTTTTGGTTAATTCCCGAGTTCTGAAAAAGTTTTTTTTTCCTTTTTTTTTTTCTGTCATACTGTCCTCACTGATTTTATTGAGGAGTTGATTTTTGGTGGTCCTTGCTCCACCATTCCTGAAATGCTCCTCTATTAAGCTTCATTTTACTGTGACTTGTCCCAGAGATTCATAGCTCCATGCCTTCTCTACTCATTCTTTTGTTCAACAGATATAAATGGAGTTCCAGAGATAATAGACTATTTCTCACTACCCTATAAAGTTTTAAACAGACCTAGAGGAACCTCCACACTGTTCTCCAGAGTGGCTGCACCAACTTGCATTCCCACCAACAGTGTAAGAGGGTTCCCCTTTCTCCACATCCTCTCCAACACACGTTGTTTCCTGTCTTGCCGATTTTGGCCATTCTAACTGGTGTGAGGTGGTATCTCAATGTGGTTTTAATTTGTATCTCCCTGATGGCTAGTGATGATGAACATTTTTTCATGTGTCTGATAGCCATTTGTATGTCTTCATTGGAGAAGTGTCTGTTCATATCTTCTGCCCATTTTTTGATATGATTATCTGTTTTGCATGTGTTGAGTTTGAGAAGT
>PISX010018047.1:0-41744 GCA_004024625.1 Mellivora capensis | reverse complement strand
AATAAATCCCACTTGGTCGTGGTGAATAATCCTTTTAATGTACTGTTGAATCCTATTGGCTAGCATTTTGGTGAGAATTTTCGCATCTGTATTCATCAAGGATATTGGTCTGTAATTCTCTTTTTTGATGGGGTCCTTGTCTGGTTTTGAGATCAAGGTGATGCTGCCCTCATAAAATGAGTTTGGAAGTTTTCCTTCCATTTCTATTTTTTTGGAACAGTTTCAGGAGAATAGGAATTAATTCTTCTTTAAATGTTTGGTAGAATTCCCCTGGGAAGCTGTCCGGCCCTGAGCTTTTGTTTGTCTGGAGATTTTTGATGACTGTTTCAATCTCCTTACTGGTTATGGTTCTGTTCAGGTTTTCTATTTCTTCCTGGTTCAGTTGTAGTAGTTTATATGTCTCTAGGAATGCATCCATTTTTTCCAGATTGTCAAATTTGTTGGCATAGCGTTGCTCATAGTATGTTCTTATAATTGTTTGTATTTCTTTGGTGTTGGTTGTGATCTCTCCTCTTTCATTCATGATTTTATTTATTTGGGTCCTTTCTCTTTTCTTTTTGATAAGTTTGGCCAGGGGTTTATCAATCTTACTAATTCTGTCAAAAAACCACCTCCTAGTTTCATTGATTTATTCTTTTTTTTTTTTTTTTTGGTATCTATTTCGTTGATTTCTGCTCTGATCATTATGATTTTTCTTCTCCTGCTGGGTTTAGGCTTTCTTTCTAGTTTTTCCTCCAGCTCCTTTAGGTGTAGGGTTAGGTTGTGTATATGAGACCTTTCTTCTTTCTTGAGAAAGGCTTGTACCGCTATATATCTTCCTCTCAGGACTGCCTTTGCTGTGTCCCACAGATTTTGAACCAGTGTATTTTCATTATCATTTGTTTCCATGAATTTTTTCAATTCTTCTTTAATTTCCTGGTTGACCCCATTCATTCTTTAGAAGGATGCTTTTTAGTCTCCATGTATTTGGGTTCTTTCCAAATTTCCTCTTGTGACTGAGTTCTAGCTTCAGAGCATTGTGGTCTGAAAATATGCAGGGAATGATCCCAATCTTTTGATACTGGTTGAGACCTGATTTATGACCCAGGATGTGATCTACTCTGGAGAATGTTCCATGTGCACTAGAGAAGAATGTGTATTCTGTTGCTGTGGGATGAAATGTTCTGAATATATCTGTGATGTCCATCTGGTCCAGTGTGTCATTTAAGGCCTTTATTTCCTTGTTGGTCTTTTGCTTGGATGATCTGTCCATTTCAGTGAGGGGAGTGTTAAAGTCCCCTACTATTATTGTATTATTGTTGATGTGTTTCTTTGATTTTGATATTAATTGGTTTATAGTTGGCTGCTCCCACGTTAGGAGCATAGATAGTTAAAATTGTTAGATCTTCCTGTTGGACAGATCCTTTGAGTATGATATAGTGTCCTTCCTCATCTCTTATTATAGTCTTTGGCTTAAAATCTCATTGATCTGATATAAGGATTGCCACCCCAGCTTTCTTCTGATGTCCATTAGCATGGTAAATTGTTTTCCACCCCCTCACTTTAAATCTGGAGGTGTCTTCAGGTCTAAAATGAGTTTCTTGTAGGCAACATATTGATGGGTTTTGTTTTTTTTAATCCATTCTGATACCCTGTGTCTTTTGATTGGTGCATTTAGCCCATTATCATTTAGCGTAACTATTGAGAGATATGAATTTAGTGCCATTGTATTGCCTCTAAGGTGACTGTTACTGTATATTGTCTCTGTTCCTTTCTGATCTACTACTTTTAGGCTCTCTCTTTGCTTAGAGGACCCCTTTCAATATTTCCTGTAGAGCTGGTTTGGTGTTTGCAAATTCTTTCAGTTTTTGATTGTCCTGGAAGGTTTTTATCTCTCCTTCTATTTTCAATGATAGCCTAGCTGGATATAATATCCTTGGTTGCATGTTTTTCTCGTTCAGTGCTCTGAATATATCATGCCAGTTCTTTCTTTCCTGCCAGGTATCTGTGGATAAGTCTGCTGCCAATCTAATATTTTTACCATTGTATGTTACAGACTTCTTTTCCCGGGCTGCTTTCAGGATATTCTCTTTGTTGTGAAGACTTTTAAATTTTACTATTAGGTGTTGGGGTGTGGACCTATTCTTGTTGATTTTGAGGGGGGTTCTCTGCACCTCCTGGATTTTGATGCTTGTTCCCTTTGCCATTTTAGGGAAATTCTCTACAGTAATTCTCTCCAATATACCTTCTGCTTCCCTCTCTCCTTCTTCTGGAATCCCAGTTATTCTAATGTTGCTTCATCTTATGGTGTCACTTATCTCTCGAATTCTCCCCTCGTGGCCCAGTAGCTGTTTGTCCCTCTTTGGCTCAGCTTCTTTAT
Organism: Mellivora capensis; assembly: GCA_004024625.1. Classification (NCBI taxonomy): domain Eukaryota; kingdom Metazoa; phylum Chordata; class Mammalia; order Carnivora; family Mustelidae; genus Mellivora; species Mellivora capensis. The sequence continues at coordinate 39,385 of PISX010018047.1, read as the reverse complement.
TCTCTGTCATTTGTTCTTCTATATCACTAATTCTTTCTTCTGCCTCATTTATCCTAGCAGTAAGAGCCTCCTTTTTTTATTGCACCTCATTAATAGCTTTTTTTAATTTCAACTTGGTTAGATTTTAGTTCTTTTATTTCTCCAGAAAGTGCTTTTATATCTCCAGAGAGGGTTTCTCTAATATCTTCCATGCCTTTTTTGAGCCCAGCTAGAACCTTGAGGATCATCATTCTAAACTCTAGATCTGACATATTACCAATGTCTGTATTGATTAGGTCCCTAGCCTTCGGTACTGCCTCTTGTTCTTTTTTTTGTGGTGAATTTTTCCGCCGTGTCATTTTTTCCAGATAAGAGTATATGCATGAGCAAATAAAATACTAAAAGTGTGGCAATGATCCCAGGAAAATGCCCTGTAACCAAATCAGAAGAGACTCCAAATAGTGGTTGGGGGGAGAAAGGGGATAAAAACAAGTTCAGAAAAAAAATTAAAAAAAGAATACAAATAAAGAAAAAATATAAAAAACAAATATATATATACATATATATGTATATATATATATTAGACTGGTGACTAGAACAGGGTCACCCACTTAATTGTGGGGTATTTTGGTCTCCTAGAAGAAAGTACCTCCCAAAATTTTAAGGAATGAAAAACGTATATAAGGGTAAACACAATGAAGGGATGGAATATGCCTATAAAGATGAAAAACAAATTTTTTTTCAATTTCTAAAAAAAAGGAGCTGATAAAGCAAATTGGTTGGGAGAATAAAGAAAAAGAAAGTGGAGAGAATTTGCTCAGGCTGGAGACTAGAACAAGCCTGGAGCTAGATTTAGGGTATATTTTGATCCACTAGAGGAAGTTGTACCCCAAACTTTTTAGCAGAAAATACCCTTATGTGAATACAAAAAATAAAGTTAAATACTATGAAGGATAAAATATGACTATAATAATGAAGGTTCAAAAAAGATTATTATTTTTTTGGAAAGGTACTGTTAAGATAAACTAGTTAAAAAACATTAAAAAAGAACAGGGTAAAAGTTAAAAAAAATAGCAGAAAAAGAAAAAAAGAAAAAAAAGAAAATTAAAGAAAAAATTAAATTAACTGCAAGACTAAGGAATCATGGGGAGAAAGCTACGAATTCCACGCTTTTCTTTCTCCTCCTCTGGAATTCCGCTACTCTCCTTGTTAAGTGAACTTGGTCTTGGCTGGATTTCTTGTTGATCTTCTGGGGGAGGGGCCTGTTGTAGTGATTCTCAAGTGTATTTGGCCGAGCCAGAGTTGCACCGCCCTTACCAGGGGCCGGGGGAGTTAATCCGCTTGGGTTCGCTTTCGGGAGCTTTTGTTCCCTGAGCACTTTCCGTAGAGTTCCGGAGGACAGGAATGAAAATGGCGACCTCCCAATCTCCAGCCTGCAGGAGCAGAGAGCTCTGGGCCCCACTCCTCAGTGCGCCCTCAGGGAAAAGTGCCCAATCACTCCCGTCTCCCTGGCCTCTGGCTGCTCTCTGAGATCACCCAGCCTGCGACCGGTTCAAGGTAACCCCGAGTTGAGAGCTCACTCCTCAGCTCTGTCTCTGTATCCGGCTTCCCCGCTCTAATACCTGCGAGCTCTGCGACACTCGTACATGCCCGATCCTTCTGTGACCCTGCGGGACCTGGGGCCATGCTGACCCTGTGTGGGCTTCACCCCGGTTTAGCCTCTGGAGCGATGTCCCTCCGTGGAGCAGACTTTTAAAAGTCCCGATTTAGTGCTCCGTGGCTCCGCCGCTTGCTGGGAGCCGGCCCCTCCCCCGCGGTCTATCCTCTCGTCGCTTTCGATTCACTTCTCCGCCGGTCCTACCTTTCAGAAAGTGGTCGATTTTCTGTTTCCAGAATTGCTGTTCTTCCTCTCTTTGATCTACCATTGGATTTGTAGGTGTTCACAATGGTTTGATAAGCTATCTAGCTGATTTCTTGCTACCCCATTTAGTCTCAGCCTGCTACTGCTCCGTCATCTTGACCCACTCCCCCTCTCTTTCTCTTTTGAAGACACAGTCATTAGATTTAAGTCCAGTCTTCTCAAATATAACTTCATCTTAACTTGATTATACCTGCAAAGACTTTATGTCCAAATTAGGTCACATTTATAAGTCCTGAACGTAGGACTTAAACACATCTTTTTGGGGATCACAACTCAACCCACTATGGTCTATAATGCAAGGATGGAAGATTAGGTAAGAAGATATTGGGGGAGATTCTAATGTAAGACTAATGATCTTGGCTATTACTTTGTATGAGGGCAAGGGAGCCAGGAAAAAGCTTTAGTTGACACCCTTTGTAGGATCCTACCCCTGGCAGCAGAATCTAGTTCGGAGGAATTGAGAAAGGTGAGTCTGGTTCATATTGGGAGGTTACTGCATTAGTCTGGCAGATACAGCAAGGCCTGCCAATGGGAATGAAAATGGTAAAGCCATCGGGGAGGTTTTAGGTAGATGGAATCAACCACTTGGCCATTGATAGAATACTGGATGGAAGATGGAGATGAAGAAAACCGGAAGAGATGGAGAGAGGGAAAGAGAGAGAAAGAGAGAGAGAGGAGCTGGTTTTTGTCATCCAAATAACAGAAATAGGAAAAGAAAAAAAAGTCAGTTTTCAAAATTTTCACTCTCAGGTACAAGAAGTTATTCCACAAAGACAGATTCAACAAAAAGTTGGGGATGTGCATATAGAACTTAAGTAGGACACATTGATTGTAAGACAGGTTGTAATAATAATAAAAGGAACATCATAGCTTATTATTAGTTTACTGTTTCCTGGTTTTCATTTTGGATGGAGAAGTGAAGGGAAGCTTGTGGGGTTAAGCACATAATATCACCTGAAACAAATCTAGGAGATAGAAACTGATGGGAGAAATTGGGGTCAGAAACCCTCAGCAGCTTAATAAGATGATTGAAATATTTCCTTAATAATCACTGCAGTCACAAAAAATGGAGGGTCCAGTTCCATCTTGAATTTATTCACTACTGCTTTCATTTGAGGTTAAGGAGAATTAATAATCATGGTGAGACCTAGTTTCCAGTTTAGCTCAATGTGAGAAATCAAATAGTGTGCATAAGAGAGAGAAAGACAGAAAGACCAAGACAGAGAGAGGAAGAGAGAGAGAGAGAGAGAGAGGGAGATGGAGTGATAGAAACAGAGAGATAAAGAGACAGAGACAGAGATTTTTTCCTCATATATTTTTTAAAATAGGAAGTTTCAGTGGAGCACAATTCATTGGTATTGGCCAACATTTGAGACTGATGGATTCCACATATTTTGGGGGTAGCTGTGTAACAGTGTAGGAACCATTTCTGGAAATGTTGGAAGCCTAAGGGTAAAAATGTGAGTGGGACAAATCAAGAAAATGGTCTGACTTGAAAACACAGGTATAAATTATTTTTCCCTCCATTTACTTCCTGGTTGTCCAACTCAATGACATGTGGAGATCAGCTATATTTAAATTTATTGTGAAATTAATTCTAAAGGAGAACAGGATTTTCTACAGTAAGCACAATAGAAGTAGGGAGTAGTGATGGTGAACTTTGAGGAAAAAATACATTTGAACTTAAAAAGTGACTAAAAATTATATTTGAACTCAAAAAAATATTTGAATTAAAAAAGTCACTTTTGCTTTTTGTTCTATCTGTATTTATGATTAGGCCCATTATTTATTCTTCATTATTCCAAAGGTTGGCCTCTGTTCTGAATTTCTTAGCTTTTATAAGAATATTAATGGAGGCTTCATGTTCATCTTTCAAACACTTTTGCACTCATGTGGAATATAAGGTGATTTTTCTCTTTAGTTATTTGTTCTAAATATTTAAACAAATTTTGTTCCTTTCAGTGCATTGCTTTTGGGCCATAAGCAGGACTCAACTTACTAAGTAATTGAAATTAATGATTACAAATGAAAATTTATAAACATAAATGATACAGTCTCTATTTTCAGGAGCTTAAAATGTAAAATAAATAAATAAAAAGCCTGACATCTTCATAGATAATTATAATTAAGATTGGTATCTGGGGTGCCTGTGTGGCTCAGTGGGTTAAAGCCTCTGCCTTCGGCACAGGTCATGATCCTGGGGTCCTGGGATCGAGCCCCACATTGGGCTCTCTGCTCAGCGGGGAGCCTGCTTCCTCCTCTCTCTCTGCCTGCCTCTCTGCCTACCTGTGATCTCTGTCTGTCAAATAAATAAATAAAATCTTAAAAAAAAATGATTGGTATCTTAGTCCATTCAGGTGGGTATAACAAAATATTATAGATCAACTAGCTTATAAACAACAAATTTATTCCTCACAGTTAAATGGCTGGAAGTCCAAGATCAGGTGTCAGCATGGTCTGGCAAGCATACTCTTTGTGTTGAAAACGTCCTGTATCCTCATATGGTGGAAGCAGCTAGGGAGCTCTTCAGGGTTTCTTTTATAAGAGTGCTAGTTCTTCAGGAAGTCTCCATCCTCCCGACCTAAGTACCTCCCAAAGCCCCACCTCCTACTACCATCACATTGGGCATTAAAAGTTCAACAGATGAAATTTGGGGAGACACAGACATTTAGACCATAGCAACTGGGTACATAATTTGTAGGCTCCAGGACAAAATGAAAATGCAGGGCTCCTTGTTCAGAAATTAAGTATTTCAAGATGGTGACATATAGCATTCATCTAAGTGGAGGACTATTCTGAATGCAGGGCCCTATGCATAGGCTGTATATCCATGAAGGGGCCTCAATCATAATATGAGCCGGATATTGATATAGAAGATGTCACTGCAGGGGAGGAATGCCTGGGTGGTTCAGTCAGGTAAACATCTGCCTTCTGTTAGGGTCATGATCTCAGGGTCCTGGGATGGAGCCCCAAGTCATGCTCCCCACTCAGTATGGAGTCTTGCTTTTCTCTCTCCTTCTGCTTCTCCCATGCTCTCTCTCTCCCTAAAATCTTAAAAATAAATAAATAAATAAATAGATAAATAAGTTTCCAGGAATGCATCCATTTCTTCTAAGTAACTTAACTGATTAGCATATAGCTGTTAATAATAATTTTTGATGATTGTTTCTATTTCCTTAGTGTTAGTCATGATCTTACCCCTTTCATTCAAAATTTTATTAATTTGGGTCCTTTCTCTTTTCTTTTGGATTAGTTTGGCCAGTGGTTTATCGATCTTATTAATTCTTTCAAAGAATCAGATTCTAGTTTTGTTGATGTGTTCTACTGTATCTCTAGTTTCTAACTCATTGATCCCTGGTTTAATCTTAATTATTTCCCTTTCTGTGTAGGGGGCTGGCTTAATTTATTGCTGATTTTCCAGTTCTTTGAGGTATAAAGAGAGTTTGTGTATTTGGGATTTTTCAGGTTGGTTGTTTGTGTGTGTGTGTGTGTCTGTTTTGTTTGTGTGTGTGTTTGTTTTTTGAGTGAGGCTTGGTTGGCTATGTATTTTCCCTTTAGGACTCCCTTTGCCATATCCCATAGGTTTTGGACTGATGTGTCTTCATCCTCATTGGTTTCCATGAATTGTTTAAGTTCTTTGATTTCCTGGTTGATCCAAACATTCTTGAGCAGGATAGTTTTTAGCTTCCAAGTGTTTGAATTCCTTCCAAACTTTTTCTTGTGATTGAGTTCCAGTTTCAAAGCAGTATGTTATGAGAATATGAAGGGAATAATCTCATCTTTTGGTATTGGTTCAGACCTGACCTGTGACCTAGTTATGTGGTCTATTCTGGAGAAAGTTCCATATGCGCTCAAGAAGAATGAGTATTCTGTTGTTTTAGGGTGGAATGTTCTGCATATATCTATGAGGTCCATCTGGTCCAATGTGTCATTCAAAGCTCTTGTTTCCTTGTTGATTTTCTGCTTAGATGATCCATCTATTGCTGAGAGTAGTGTGTTAAGATTCCCTACAATTAACATATTCTTATCAGTATGACTCTTTATTTTGATTAACAGTTGTCTTATGTAATTGGCTGCTCCCATGTTGGAGGCATAAATATTTACAATTATTAGATCTTCTTGGTAGTTAGACCCTTTAAGAATGATGTAGTGTCCTTCTGTATCTCTGACTTCAGTCTTTAACTTAAAATCTAATTTATTTGATATGAGAATTGCTACCCCAGCTTTCTTTTGAGGCCCATTGGTATGAAAGATGGTTCTCCATCCCTTCACTTTCAGTCTGGGTGTATCTGTAGGCTCAAAATACATCTCTTATAGACAGCATATGGATGGGTCCTGTGGAAAGAGTTGAGGTGACCTTCAACAGATGAATGGATGAAGAAGACATGGTCCATATATACAATGGAATATTACTCAGCCATCAGAAAGGATGAATACCAGGACACCTGGGTGGCTAAGTTGGCTGAGCAGCTGCCTTCGGCTTGGGTCATGATCACAGCATCCTGGGATTGAGTCCCACATTGGGCTCCTTACTCCGCAGGGAGCCTGCTTCTCCCTCTGCCTCTGCCTGCCACTCTGTCTGCCTGTGCTCACTCTCTCTGATAAATAAATAAAATCTGTAGAAAGGATGAATACCCAACTTTTGCATCAACATGGGTGGGACTGGAGGAGATTATGCTGATTGAGATAAGTCAAGCAGAGAAAGTCATTTATCATATGGTTTCACTTACTTGTGGAAGATAAGGAATAACAAAGAGGACATTAGAAGAAGGAAAGGAAAAGTGAATTGGGGCAAATCAGAGGGGGAGACAAACCATGAGAGCCTGTGGACTCTGAGAAACAAACTGAGGGTTTTAGAGGGGAGGTGAGTGGGAGGATGAGTGGGCCTGGTGGTAGATATTAAGGAGGGCATGTATTACATGGAGCACGGGGTGTTGTACATAAACAATGAATCATGGAACAGTGCATCAAAAACTAATGATGTATTTTACGGTGACTAACATAACACAATAAAATTAAATAAATAAATAAATAAATAAATAAATATGGCACTTAGGAAGTATGTATATAAATTGGACCCTGGCTGCCTCTATGATTTCATTTCCAGCCATTCCTTCTCTTCACCACTGACTTTCTTTCTACACGTTTCACGTACAAAGCATGGCAACCTACGGTTTTCACTCTAGCTGTTTCCTCTGCCTGGCACACATTCCCATGGGTCAATCATTTGGCTAACACTCTTGGACCATAAGTCTTTTCTTAACTTTCACTTCTTCAGAAAGACTTTCTTGACAACCCTATGTAAATAGTTACTTCCTATCTGTCTTCTTACGTTGTTTTCCTTGTCTTAATAATGCAATCCCTAGTTGACCAGATGTCTATGTGATTAGGATTTCCTGATGGTCTTCCCCAGACAGAATGGAAACTGTGTGTGAACAGGAGCTTTGTTTTATTCATGGCTATAACCTTAACAATATACAACAGGGGTTGACACAAATAAGGAACTCCAGAAAGGATTAAGTGAATGAGTAAATGAATGAATGAGGAATGAATGAAGACCTGTTGCTGCAGAATACACTGTTTTTGCCTAGGGGAACAGCACTGTTTCCAGGTGGTTCTAGTCTTTGATGAAAGAATTGACTAGGATGGCAGGTGATGTGTAAAAGACATCCCACAGTTACAAAAGGTCAGGAATGGTAGAACGTGGTATGTTTACAAATGTTCCTACACTTTCTGATCTCCCAGGACCAGTATTTTGTATATAAAAGCAACAGTATTGTCTAATTGTATCTCTTGTATGTATATTGTGAGTTTTATTCTGTTCACATATCTTATTCAATGCGCTGACAAATTCATCTTTATTTATATCTGGAGGCATATCTCAGTGTCTGTTCTACTCACAGACTTGTTTTCTAAGGATTTCTTTTCAACATCCCTGCTGAAGGGGTAGGTCCAAGAGGCCATGTTTAATTATATTATATCACCATGTTTGCCATAAAAGATTGGAGCAGAACTGAACACCTGACCCAGTGTCAACCAATGAGCTTGCTGGTCTATCAGCAAGCTTTGAGTAAATCAGCTTCCCTTACAAAAATTTGGACAGAGGCATAGAGACTCTTTCCAACTGGTGATGGGTGTTGCACCTAACAGACTCAGAGCTGGAGGCTACATCGAGTCCAGTGAAGAGACAACACAGTCAGAGAGAAAAAAGAGATAAGAAACACAGAAGTAGAGAAAGAAGGAAGACAATGGAGCTGCTGAGAAATGTAGAGAATCTTTTTCTGAGCGTTTCCCATTTGCATGGACCAGCTGTATTTTTGGTTCCTCTCTCTAAATGAGATCACTTTCCTATCCTTATAATAACCCACTTTTGGGCAACTGACACCCTTGCTCTCCAAAACAGAGCCAGAAATTAACCAGAAAAACACAGCTACTGGGAAATGGATCTTTCTGGTTATTCTAATATTCATTTCAACAACATTTAATGCACAATCATAGCTAGTATAGGAGTTAAAAAGGTAGTAAGTGATAAAATTCATTCTCTGAGAGGATATGAACTTTTTTGGGAAAAATACACATGTGACAAACCATGGTTAAGATCTCATGGAGTGGGGGTGCTTGGGTGGTTCAGAGGGTTAAGCCTCTGCCTTCAGCTCAGGTTGTGATCCCGAGATCCTGGGATCAAGCCCTACATTGGGCTCTCTGCTCAGTGGGGAGCCTGCTTCCCCCTCTCTCTCTACCTGCCTCTCTGGTTACTTGTGATCTCTCTCTGTCAAATAAATAAATAAATAAATAAATAAATAAATATCTTTAAAAAAATAAAAGATCTCATGGAGTGAAGATATCTGTGTAGACAATGTTGGATGAAGGCTTGGTGCCAGTTCTGGAAGGTTAGGTAAGATGCAGGAGGTTTATTTTTTGTCGTTGTTTTTTTGTTTTTGTTTTTGTTTTTGTTTTCCCCAGATAAGATGAATTGGGAGGAAGGTGTATGAAGCATCTTCAGGACCATAAAACTATCCCATGAACAGAGTTCACATGTCTGAATAAGAAAGCTAAGGCTGGGGGTGCCTGGGTGGCTCAGTGGGTTAAAGCCTCTGCCTTCGGCTCAGGTCATGATCTCGGGGTCCTGGGATCGAGCCCCGCATCAGGCTCTCTGCTTAGCAGAGAGCCTGCTTCCCCCTCTCTCTCTGCCTGCCTCTCGGCCTCCTTGTGATCTCTCTCTCTCTGTGTCAAATAAATAAAATCTTAAAAAAAAAAAAAAGAAAGCTAAGGCTGTTTGGGTACAAATTCTTCTGGAATGTTAAAGCCTTTGATATTCTGTCTGGGGTATTTGGGCTTTACTCGGGAGACATTAGAGTGGCTGAGAGGTTTTGAGGAAGGTAGTAACACTGAACACTGTTGCACTGACAGGATTAACCTGGAACATCAATAGATCAGAGGATGTAACAAGTTCTCCTTGTGTCCTGTGACATGCATCATTTCTCCACATCTGACTTCTGCTGCAGCTGGGATGGACAGATCCTGGGCACACTGACAGGGTCCCACCTCAATGGCACCAACCTTTCATTTTTCTGGGCTTTCCTCCTTCAGAGCATCCTCTAAAGCCAGGAGTGCCATGATGCTTCACAGAATTGCCAAGAAATGCAGGGAAAAAATATGTTTTGGGCTCATTTCAACTGCTGGAGATTGGGAATCAGGTGAAAAATGCCTCGGTCTCCTGTCCTTCAGAAGGACAAGTCATGAACATTCTGGGATGTCTTCAGAAGGTCTCCAATAGGATTGAGTCCTATATCTATATATGAAACTACAAAATCACTCAACTATTGCTTCCCGAGTTCCAAAGAATCTTTCCATCTCCATCCAGTTCTCCTTTCCTCCCAGGTCACAGATGGGACAATAATGACAATGGCTCTATCTGTTGGGCCTCCATGATTTTATAGGCACAGTTTTAAGCACTTTACATGAATCAATTCATTTCTTCTTCACATCAATCCTGGAAAATAGGTATAATGATTATTTCCATTTTTAAGACAAAGAGCATCGGAGTAAAGGGAGATGGAATGTCTAGATTAGAGTCACAGTTTGCCAGTGGTGGGGTCTGGATCTGAACTCAGTCCAGTCTGACTCACACCACAGAAACCACATTCTTCTCCGGGTGCTCCCATTTCCAAGGAACCTAAAGTTGGAATTAATTCTTCCTTTAGGAGCCATGGAGGAGTTCATGAGAGAAAAATGAGCTCATGTACATGGAGGTGCATATTCCAGCTCAGTATTTAACTCCAAATATGAGAAGAACAGAGTAAGAAAGTTGACCCCCCCCCCCCCAGGAAAAGAGGTTCCCCATGAAAACTGATGCTGACCTCTATTTTGAGGTCCAGGGCAGGCTGACTGGGATGCACAGGTGGGAAAGCAGCATGCCCCAGCCAGGGGCCCAAGCAGGTCATTCCAGAGAGAGATAGGGGTGTTTACAATCCACTGTGATAAAACCCACAGTCACTTTCAGAGCCTCTTACAGCAGAGGGGATACACTGATATCTTCCATCTCTTACTGCTGCTGGGTTCTAACTCCAGCCTCTGCCTGAGCCTCCTTCCTCCTTGCACCTGGGTCTCCTAGAGAGTAAATGAAATGAAATGACCTATAATGTACCCACCCAGTGCTCTTATTTAGAGTGAGCATGTGTACTCCAAGGCCATAGGGATCCCTTCTCCCGGGCTTCTCCACCTACTAAGTAACTCACAGAGAAGTACATCCATGGCTTCTAATGCACGTTATGACGCACATCCCTGGCAACATGTCTGTGGGATGTGGGATGTGGTAGTGGCTCAACTGGAAGTGTGTTGGGAGAATAATCCATTAAAGAGGGGGAAAAATCAATAGCACAATTAGGGACCATTTCATCCTATAATGACGCCAGCTGCTAGGAGGGGCACTGCTACCAGGTGCTGCCTCTAATGGCGTGTGCTGTCTGCTGCTCTCATCAGCCCCTCTGCCTTCCCAGGATGTGATGTCCTTCTCGGACACCAAGGATGTTGAAAATATGCAAGGCCTAAGTATCCTGTATTCATCAACAGTACAAGAGAACAATTTATTATGAGATTAAAGACATCCTTCCCCAATCAGCTAAACTTCATGGACAATGCAGTTTCACTTCCTGGCATATTTTCTCTTTGGTTTTCTTCTTTTCCTCTTCTCCTTTCCCATGGAAAGCATTTAAAGCACCAGGACAGCTGATTTTACCATGTCAAAGAAACACAACATTCCCTGGGAAATTGTGCATGAGGAATGACTTGCATGTACAAGCCGTCCTTTTCGTGTCTGCAAAAGAGTTCAAGTTTACTACCTTGGTCCTTGATAATCATCGTCTTTCATGATCATTCATTGATTCATTCTAGAAACATGCATTCAGTGCCTATGTATATTAGTTACATTGTGTTGGGTCACTGAAAAGTTCATTCAAAACATAGATAATTGGCATTTCCCAAGTAAAAGGCCAACCTCACGGTCAATCATGAGCACATCTTTTTAAAGTCACTTAAAACTGAAGTTATTTTAGTTGTATTTGGAACTAAAAATAATTAAAACAAAAAATTTTTAAGCTTTCAACAATAGAAGTGTTCCCTATTAGTTTTAGTGTAATTAAAATGTAGGTATTTTATAGTTGGAAAACAACAACAACGACAACAAAAACAGGATAAAGTGGAAGTGGAAAAGCAATTTGAGAATTCTGGTTTGATTCTTTGTGTCCCTGACACCTTCCTCTGACATCTGGGACATTCCCACATGTAAATCTGGTTTGGGGTTCTGTGTTCTGTTGGCCATTTGGCCTTCTTGTTTCCCTAACACCACTCAGATCCCAGGGATGAGCAATCATCTTTGAAATGTCTCCTGGAGGCTAACCAGCCCAGCCCCTGCCCCCAACGTAAGAACACGTCTCTCTTCCTCTCATTCTTATGTCCTCCAGGGAATAAAGCACTTAAAAGTCAATCTTTCAGGGGTTCAATCCACATGCCCCTTTCTCATTTTCCAATGCTCAAGAGGAACAAGAAATGCATGCACAGAACATGATGTCAGTGTTCCCTCCTCACAGCCTTTCTTCCTTTTGCCTTTGAGGCTCGTGGGCAGTAGTGCCTGTGTGTGTCAACTCTCTGACTAGGACCACAGGTGCCCACCTATCCACTATGGTCCCAACTACCTCTTTTCCCTGCCCTCCCCTGAGGAAGCCAGTCAGTGGGGTGCGTTATGAAAGCAAGGCTATCCTATCGTGTATTACCATGACAACATTAGGGCATCTGCCATGGATAATGGTGCCAAACTGGAGACATCTCCAATTGTGGTTTTGAGTTGCTCTTTCCTAAAACCTGGTCATCTGCTTGCTTTTGCTGTGTGCTGAAAAGGGGCCATCAAGGCCAAGAAGGCTGGATCCATAAATAAATAAGGGTAATTAAATCTAATGCTTGACAAAAGACATACACTCATCACTGAGGTCAGGAAAGCATATCAGTTCTCACATCAGAATTACATTATTGCAAGTGGTATGGTTTGGGTTTTCCCCCTCATAGTTCTCATGCATTAACCATTGCTAGAGACAGGATACAGGATACAGTGATTATCCATTATGGGGCAGGTCCCTGAATCGCATTTAGCCTAACAGTTGCTTATTCAACTTGTTGCTTTGGGTTCAGTTGTCCTTCCTGAAGAGATCCTGCAAGTAGAGGAACACTTCTATCTGTTGTGTGATGGTGGAGAGTGAGCACGAGTCACTATATTCCAGGCCACTTGTTGGCTAACTTATCTGCACATCCAAGATGGTGTGCCCAAATACACGTGGTCTCACATTTCAGGGTTTTAAAATAGCTCTTATTTCAAAGTAGTGTGATCTGTACATATATACCAGGCAATTCTAGTAACTACTTACTTTCAGATCTTCTTATTTTTTTAATATTCTTTTTAAGATTTACTTATTGGACAGAGAGAGACCACAAGTAGGCAGAGAGGCAGGCAGAGAGAGGGGGAAGGAGGCTCCCCACTAAGCAGGGAGCCCAATGCAGGGCTTGATCCCAGGACCCTGAGATCATGACCTGAGCTGAAGGCAGAGATTTAACCCACTGAGTCACCCAGGCGCCCCAGATCTTATTTTTAAAGTGAAGTTCTAGTTAATTTGATTTGATAACCAATAGTAATACACTTTTTTATAAAAGTGTCAACTTTCTGTCCTCCTTCCTCATTCCCCTCCTACCCTGCCTTCTTGAAATCACTGAACGCTCAAAGAACTCTCTTTTCTAGACATGACTTTAACTGCTCCCGGTGTGGTTGAGTCCAGATCTCTCTCCATTGCAATGCTTGGGGTGCTTTTCATCAATAGTGTTGCTTTTTTTTTTTTTTTTTTAAACCACCTAGGACAACCAGTAACCAACAGGAACAACCAACAGGAAGCGCCTGCCTTCAACAGTCTTCAAAATTCTGGCTTGGATACAAAATGTCCTAACTTACTAAACTTAAGCTTTAAAAAGTGCTCTGAAGTGCTTCATCCCATGATGTTTGCCTGGGCATCCCTTGGTTTGACTTAATCATCCTAAATTGGTTTTGCCCTCAATCCAAAAGAAGCACAATTAACCTCAAGGGAGGAAGGAAGTATTCTCTTTTTTCTCCTCCTCCTCCTCCTTCTTCTTTTAAGATTTTTTTTTTTTTAATTTGACAGAATGAGAGCACAAGCAGGAGGAGCAGCAGGCAGAGGAGAGGGAAAAGCAGATGCCCTGTTGATCAAGAAGCTCAGGGCTCCTGGGTGGCTCAGTGGGTTAAACCTCTGCCTTCGGCTCGGGTCATGGTCTCAGGGTCCTGGGATCGAGCCCTGCATTGGGCTCTCTGCTTCTGCCTCTCTGCCTACTTGTGATCTCTCTTTCTGTCAAATAAATAAATAAAATCTTAAAAAAAAAGCTCAATGGGGGGTTCAATCCCAGGACCCTGAGGTCATGATCTGAGCCAAAGGCAGACGCTTAACCAACTGAGCCATCCAGCTACCCCAGGGAGGTACTCTTCTTGCAAGGCCCAGGGACACGAGCTGTTCAAAAGAGTGTTTAATATTTATTCCCAAGCAGTGCTTGAAGAGCAAGGGGATATGAGTAGTTAATAATATTTGTATCTGGCTGCCAAAAATATATGTGTTTAAAGTATAAAACAGAAAGTTTGAGAAGGGAAAATAATAAAATATAGGAAAAAAAATCACCTGACATGAGAGAGCTCCTTTGTCAAAACTTTTGTTTGTGTCCTTCTACATCCACACATATTTCCACACCTATACACAAATCCTAGTTACATGTGTTCCTTTTTATCAAAGAAGAGGGTTTTATGATACAAATGTTTTTGCCTCATGCTTTGCTCTTTACAATATATTGTGAATACTTTCTCCTGAGGCCAGTGTAACAGCTCCCTTGTATCTTGTCTTATGAATGGGTCATAATTTGCTTTACTGATGTCCTCCTATTAGAAATGAAGCTGTTTTAGGCATTATGCACATTTCTAGCTCATGATTATCTTTGCATTAAATGTCATTATTTCTTTAAAATAAATTCCCAGAAATGGAACTGCAAGGTCAAATGTTATGTACATTCTTCAAAGCTGTTAATACCTGCAACTTAGTTGTCTAGAAAAAGCAGTACCATTTTGTACTCAAATAAGTGGAGTATCTATTCCTACAGCTTTCTATAGATAAACATGAATAGAATGACATGCCATGTGCCAAGTGCTGTTTAAGGGTTTTAGATGCATCTTTCCCCACTTAATTCTCACACCACCCTCTAAGGCAGTACAGCTATCATTTGCATTTTACAGATATGTAGGATGAAGCTTATGGAGCATGAGTGAATTTGACCGGAATCCCATGACTCTATTTTGACTTGGAAGCCTGACTCTTAGCCACCCCTGCATAGACTGATACACATATGTGCACATTTATTGAGTACCTATTAAGTGCAAGTCACAGGGCTGAGGCACTGCAAGGAGCCTGTACAGGTAAATCAAGCATGATCTTTGCTTCCAGTACCTTCTAATCCAGTCCGGAGAAGAAATAGATGCATTCAAGAATATAAAATGTAGTTGGGCCAAGTAATAGCAGTAAAAGAATGATATGGGATGTGAAGGAAAGGGAAGTTACAACCAACTGAGAGGACTAGGAAACACTTTGAAGGGACAGGAATTATCTGAGCTGACCTTTAAAGACATGAAGAATTTATATATGTGGGAATAGAGCATGAGCCTTTTCAGTAGAAGGACTGTGTTTGTCATGGACTTGGAGGAACATCCATGGCCACAAAGAAGAAGAGTCTGATGGTAACAAAGGGGGTTGTGGGAAATGCGATGGGAAGATGTAGTTGGAAGGGAAGTCATGGAAGTCTTTGCTGAATTGAGGAGAATGGATTTGGTCCTGTAAGTAGTTGGGAGTGTCACTGAACATTTTTAGGGAAGAGACATGTTATGTGTGCTGAAGGTTACTCTGAGAGTCATTTGAAATGTGATTAGAGCTGAACAGACTAGAGATGGCAACCTAAGTGTCAGGAAGAAAATGCATAATCTTTAAGTAGAACCAAGATTGGACATTTGATTGGATATAGGGGCCAAAAGAGAAAGAATGTAAGATTTCCCTAAGGTTTTATCCCTGGGTGACTGGGAGGCCAAGATGTTATTACCAAAAGAAGGACAGGGGCTGGCTAGGGAAAAGACAGAATCAAGTTTGGAACTGGTTAAACCGGAAGTAAATAATGGAGACACCAGCTGAAAATCTGCCCTTGACTTTGGGAGAGGGTTCAAGACTTTGAAAACAGATGTAAGCATTATCTATAGGGAAGCCATAGCTGAAGCCAAGAACTTGTATTTTACTTTTGAAGGAAAAGAATAGAGAAAAGAGGAGGCCAGGTGAGGCTCTTACAAACTTTTAAAATGGAAACAAGAAGAGAAATGAGCCAAAGAAAGTGAGGATCAGTAACCGTAGATGAGAGAGGATGGGTTAGAGCGTTCTGAGCTTAGGAAACCAAAGAAGAAAAGACCTGCCAGAGCAGGAGCTGGTGAAGAGCAGGAAGCAATGGCTTTGCAAGTCTGGGGAGAAAGTGTCTCAGAGGTTCCCAGGCAAACAATGACAGAAAATAGATCTTGAGACTTGGTAAGAGTCATGTTGTAAGTGGTCCCTTAAAGGGTCACCTCAGTAGAATGTTAGGGAAGGGGCCCAAGACAGGAAGGGATGTGGATGTTGTTGAAAAATGTGGAAGCAGTAAGGACAAAAGAAGATAACTTGAGGGTGTGAATATACACCAAAGTGCACACACACATACAAATATCATTCATGTAAAATATATATAGAATGTGGAGAGGAGAGACCATGCTTATAAGCTGAAGATAAGGATCCAGAAGCAGCATCAGGAACAGAATGGAGATACAGGCAGGAAAGAGTAACTGCTGGAAAAGGCCCAAAGGAGGTGAAAGACAAGCAAAAAGATCCGGGTGGAAAGGTTATCTACTAACATGGTATGCCTTCTGGAGGAGGAACGGTCATTAAGAGTAGTGTAGAGGTGGGGAGAAAAGCAAATGAAGAAATTGATCTGATGCCCTGTGGGCTTGGTAGAGAGGGAGATGTTTTCCTCTGGGGAGCATGGGGACCAGGGAGACAGAGGGTGGAGGAAGGCCTGGGGTGGGTGATGTAGGGCAGACATAGTAAGGAATACATCATACTCTGCCTTTTATTTATTCTTGGCAAAACTAGTAATGGGAAATACCCTTCCCCTAAGAATCCTAGTTTAACATTTTTCTATACAGAATATTCTGCTGTGAAGGGTTAAAGAAGTCAGAGGAGAAAGGGCAGAGTAACAGATGGGGCACAGGTGTTTTCACACATGGAGTTTGTTCAAGTGTTTAGAATGGATTGAAGGTTTTTCCTCACCTCAATTTCCTTGCAATAAGAAAGTGGTAGGATATCATTTTTCTTTGTAAAATGGTATGTGGGGATATGTAAAAGCTTTGAGGTATTTTTAATTTTAAATCTACTACGTAAGGCTAAATATGCATATGGGCGGAAACTGGAAGGAAACAAGCATGATGCAAAATGATCATATGGGAATAATAATTATTTAAGTATTTTCTATATTACAAACTACGTATGATACTTCTGGATCTATAGTTGTTTTAAATGTAGAAAATGCTTTTAAATTGTTCTTTTAATTAAAATGTGTGCTGTCTTTTTCTGGACATTTGAGGTTTAATTGACATATGCTCTCAGATACTTGTGAGTCTCATGGTAGCATAGTGAACCCTTTGTATCAGAACTGAGCTAATTCTGTAGAAGCTTTTGACTCAACTACTCATGACCTATTCCAGGAAATGCATTACGAAGGAGCCAGCAGATAACAAATCTCCAGCTTAGGAAGAATTGCTTCTGGAAACTGCAAAGCATGAGATAAGGTTTATTCCATGGGAGCTGACTTTATCCAACCCCACACTCGAGTGATGTAGTGGGCTCTGAGTAAGCTGTGTACACAGAACTGATAAACTCTGCACTAAATTAATTAAGAATTCTATTGCTTTAATAGTTTGTCTTCAAAGACCGATGACTAATACTAGGATTTATTATGCAAACAACAAAAAATGGGCTATGTAAATTTTATAATGGGAGATCTAGGGTCATATTAAATCATCTCCAGATCTGTTGATCTTTCTGATACCTAAGCTACACTATACAGAATTACTAGATCATAGAGATCCAAGGATTATTTAGTAAGTAGAATAGTAAATTTTGACCCTGAACTTAGGGTTTGTAAGGTAACAACAATAATGTCATTTGAGTTTCATATCTCCTTCAAAGGAGATATGATGAATCCCAACTTATAGACATAGATGCTTGTTCATTAAGATTCTACTTCTTGGAATTCTGTCCAAGGAAGCTCAACTACTTAAGTGGTATGACTGGGATTTTACCTCCAGACTTTATATTTCATGTTCAATTCTTTTTCTACTATGCCCAATGCATTAAGATCTTGTTTGATTTTTCCCCCTTTCTTTTCCTTTACTTTACCTTTTTACAATGGAAACTGAGACTCAGAGAGGCTAAGTGATGGCACTGCTAGTTACTGATGAAACCAGAACTAAACCTGGACCCATCACCCTGGCTAGGTCTCCTTCACTTTGTGCTTTGGAGTAGAGGATAGGTATAAAGTTGGAGCTTCTAAGTGCTATTCCATGATGATTCACATGTATGGTGTTATCTGTCTTTCTGTAAAAATGTATGTAAACTGCTCATTTGTACATATGTATGTATGTCCAAGGCTAGGGCAGGTTGGATGCATAAGCACTCTTGGATCGGGGCAACTGTCCTATCACCATCAACCTTGTGTTAGACCACTCTGTTAGCTCTGTTTCCCATACTTGGTCTTGAGGGATCTGCTACCATTATATCCCATAATCCTTCTTCTGACAATAGGTGACATTTCTGGTAGAATGCTGAATCATACATGTTTCATTCTGCTCCACCCCATATCCTCTTATGGATCAGACCTAATCCTTTGCTCCAGTAATGGAATGTTATCCTCAAAGTTGGAGGTCCCATGGCTTAGATTCTAGGCCAGTGCCCGTTACTATACTTTTCTGAATCACTCTGAGCACTCCCAGGTGGTGTCCCCTTCTTGCAATTAGAAAATGAGGCAATAATAAAAATATGTGCATCTGTCTTCTAATGCATACACACTGGTGCTTCTGTATATTATATACCTACAAATGGAATACATCAGTTGAATAGTATTGACATCTGCAGGTTAACAAGAAAACTAATAAATGGCTCTCTAAATCTTGGCTCTACTGATTTAACTAGAACTGCGTAAGATTTCTGGTTTCCCATCATTGCCATCATCATAAACATTGATTCACTGCTTCCCCTGGCAGGCACTTTTCTTCAAAGTACATGTATCAACTCATCCAATTTTCACAACAATCCTAAGCAAAAACCAATTTTTCAGATGAGGAGATTGAGGCACACAAATGTTTGATTATTTTCCCAGGGCCATGCAATTTATATATGGAGCTGGAATTGGATACTTAGTAGTTTGGCCCCTGAGACCATCACTGTGGGTTTTTCTCTCCACATTTGGTACTGAAAGATTTTTACATTTTTGACAAAAAGATGGGTGTAAAATATTTTTATTTTGGGTGTAAATATTTTACACCCAAATATTTGGGTGTAAATAAATATTTTATTATGGGTGTAAAACATCATTGTTTTAGTTTGTATACAGCTGATTTCTGGGATATATATATATATATATACACATATATATATGTGTATATATATATATATTCTTTCTGTGTGTTTTTTGTCTATCCAGACTTCCTCTTGCATCCATTGCTTGTTCATAATCTTTGCCCATTTTCCTTTTGGGTTCTCTGTTTCTTTTTGATTTTGGATTATGTGTCAGTTATGTGTTGCCACATATCAAACCGCCCCAAACTTAATAACTTCAAACACCATCAGTAACTTCATTATTATGTCTTATAGCTTTGTGGATTGACTAGGCTCAATCAGGTCATGCTCACCTGGCATCTTTCATGCAGTTGCAGCTCAGATGGTGTTTGGGGTTGGAGTCAACTAAAGCTCATTCACTCACATATAGTGGATACTGCTGGTTATTGATTGGGATCTCAGCTGGAAGTTCAGCTGGAAAGGGTACATCTAACTACAGCTTCCCCATGTGGCCTGGGCTTCCTTGAGATACAACGGTGAGGTTCTAAGCACAAACTTCAGAATACATCAAAGCAGAAGTGTCTGATTTTTTTTTTTTTTTTGACCTTGCCCCAGAGTTGACATAGCCTCACTTCCAGTGTACTCTTCTGGTTAAGGCAGGCACAAAGTCTCACCCAGGTTCAAACTGCTACTCTGGGAGAATAGTCAACATCATTTTAAATAGGACATTTGGGAAGGGATATTTCATGGCAGCTCTCTTTGGTAAAGTCCTTCAGGCACAGAGAGCAATAATACATCCTCCAACTAACTCTTTGCCTATTGTTTCCACTTTTTGATACACAGAAGTTTTAATTATGATAGAGTCAATTTTATCAACCTTTCCCTTTTGTTTTGTGTTCTCTTTTTGCTTTTCTAAGACATCGTTATTCTATCCCACAATTTTAGTCATGTGTTGTGTATGACATAGCATTCTTTTTATATTTAAAACTTTAATTTATAGAGGACATATTTCTATACGTAGTGTAAGATAAGGATCTGATTTGTTCTCTTTCCATGTGGGCAGTTGAAATTTGCGGTATATATTGTACTTTTCCTTTATTTTTTTAAATTATCCTTTCTCTGCTTCTAGCTGATTGACTTTTTCTTAAATTTCCTGACACCCCTCTTCTATCCTCCCCTCCACCAATTTGCTTCACTTCCTGCTTTGGAAAGCAAGTGTTTTATTTCCATGTTTTGTAGTCACACTTTTTTTTTTTTAACAAATAAGCTTGACATAATGAAGTCTAAATTTTATTTGCATCTCTACTCTTCTTTATCCAAATATAAGGGCCTTAAAAAGTTTTAAGATTTTATTTATTTGAGAGAGAGAGAGTGAGAGAGAACATGAGAGGGAGAAGCAGACTCCCCATGGAGCTGGGATCCCTATACGGGACTCGATCCTGGATGGTATCATCCAGGATCGACCTGAGCCGAAGCCAGTTGTTCAACCAACTGAGCCACCCAGGCGCCCTGGCCTTAAAAAAGTTTTAACTCCATTAGTCTATGATGTTGTGGTGTAATATTCTATTTTTTTCTTGCTTCTATATAAATAAAAACTAGTCAGTGTTGTTTTACTTATAGCCCATGTTTATTAGAGATATCTGTATGTTTGCAAATGTCTTCATTCACTATTGTTTTATTATCCTCTCACATCCTTCTGTGTTCATTTTCCTTCTCTATACAGAGCATATTTTAATAGTTCTTTCAGTGCAGATTTAGAAGTATAAACTCTTTTTTTTTGGTCTGAAAATATATCTCAGCCCTTTATGGACATTATTCCATTCTCTTCTTGCCTCAATTGTTGGCTGATCCAAGTTCTTCACAATCTAACTGCTGTTTATAGGTGTATTATGAGTTTGCTTAATTATATTGTCTTTGTGCTTGATGTTTTCCAGTTTTCCTCTGTTTAGTTAAATGTGGATAACCTTTTCATTTGATTTGAGTTTATTTTATCTAAGGACTCATATTTCTCATCAATTCTGAAAAATTCTTCACCATTGTCTCCTCAAATATTTTATCACCTTTATTCTATTTGATCTTTCTGCAATTCCTACTAGATTCATTCTAACTGTTCTTATCTATCTACCCACATCTCTAGATTACCATTTTTCTATCCCTTTATCTATCTGTGATTCATGTTATATGATTTCCTCAGCATTGACTATTAGTTCATTAATTCTTTATCAGCTTTGTATAATACATTGATTAACTCAACCATTGGGTTTTGATTTTAATGCCTTATTTTATTATTTCTAGAAATTCCCTTTGGTTATTCTTCTTATTTATTTTTTTTAGAGAGCTAGAAAGCACAAGTGGAGGATAGAGGCAGGGGGAGAGGGACAGAATCTCAAGCATGCTCCTCATTCAGCAGAGGGCCTGATGTAGGGCTTTATCTCACAACCCCGTGATCATGACCTGAGCTGATATAAAGAGTTGGATGCTTAACCAACAGAGCCACCCAGGTGCCCCCCTATTTGGTTATTATTAAAATTTACAATTTTTCTTCTGTTCATAGAATCTCATTTTTACCTATTGGATTTTATTCTATCTTTCATCTCTTTGTTTGAACATCATTAATTTATACTTCTTTTCAGATTTTTTTTTCTGATGTCTTTAGGTATCAAACATTCCTGTCATGTTTTCTGCTTTGTTTAGAATGGAGCATTTGTTGGTGTATTTTAAAATTTCTTCCTGTGCACTCATTTTCAGTGAGAATTCTATCCCTTATGGCCCGGGTTAAGGATGGTCCCTCTGAAGTTATTTTGCATTTGCACCCACAAGGCTAAGGCAAACTTTATGTTAAATTCTCATTCTGAAGATTGGTGTATCACAGATGCAGCACAATGCAGTCTCTCAGTCGTGCTGCTGTAGACTTTCAGTTTTTCGTGGGGATTTTTCTTTTCCCTCCCACTCCCCCCGAAAAAAAAATTCTCTGACTATAGAAAATCTTCCTTGCAATCTTGACTAACCAAGTAGGGGAGCCTGTGGAGGGGTTATTTGAAAATTCTGACCATAAGCAAATGTTTCTTTTTCAACATCCCACCTTGAGTGGGCCATAAACCTGCCTTCTAAGTCCTGGTAGGGGCAAGGTCCAAGTCATGAGAATCTCCCTCTTCCAAAAGCTTTTTCTCTTCTGTCACCAGGCCAGCTATGGTTTCAGTTCCAGTGCTTACAGACACTGCTTTCGGTTCCCTCTTCATTTCTGGAAACTGATTTTTTTTTCTTTCTTGCGTATTCAGTTATCTATTTAACTTACTGTTCTGATTTTATCCAGCATTATTGCATTATAGCATTAGGATTTCTAGCAGAGCTTTGTCTGCTCTGTGGCCAGAACCAGACATGTGCAGAAGGATTGAGTAAACCCTGGGTGAAGCTTGGGATTAGAGCTTTCCCAAGATCTTGGGGCTCATCCAGCCAGCTAAAAGGTTATTTCCTGGGTTCAACTCACAGGTGATAAAACCTCCTCTAATGGTGTCAACTTTGTATGGTGTCCAAGAAGGTCCTGACTTTCACTGCATTCTGTGCTCCTGGAGACTATTTCCTGGAATGTGTTTGCAGGATATTAATGTACACACAGAGACAGATTTTATGTTTATGGGAGTTTGGAAAATTATGGGTTAAACCAATTTAAACGTGTTTCTGTACTGCGGTATTTCTCAGAAAAGAAGAAAGGAGCAGCTGCCTTTAGCATCACTCCTGAATATAAAAGAAAGTAGAAAGGAGCACATTTAAACATGAGCAGTGGTTGGTGGCATGGGATGAAAACCGGGTCTGAGCATCTCTGAATCCAACCCCAGAAAGCAGCAGAGATTATAGTTTGGGGGGCTACTTCACTGTTTTTTTTTTTTTCCCCAAGCGTATGACTGTCCATTTAGCAGGGACTCTTAATTATAATTTAATTTAATTATTTTATAATTTAGGGAAAACATGCCCATAATTTACATGACAGTGACTTATTGTCATAATCAACCTTTTTTTTAAAAGATTTTATTTCTTTATTTGAGAGTGAGAGAGAGCATGAGTGTGGGGTATGGAGGATGGGCAGAGGAAGAGGGAGAAGCAGACATCCTGCCGAGCAGGGAGCCCAATGTCGGACTTGAGCCCAAGACTCCAGGATCATTACTTGAGCTGAAGGGAGACTCTCAACCAACTGAGCCACCCAGGCACTTCATCAGTCCACCTTTTTCATTTGGATTCTTCTCAGGCCAGATATCCTATGTAGAAAGAGAAACAAAAGAAATGTTTCCTATTGTACTTGTGGGGGGTTCACATCATTTGTAATGATATCTGGCATCTACTGAGCACTGACTACCTTCCAGGTGCAGTGGCCAGCATTCTGCAGGTGTGTAAACCTTGTAAGTCTGTTTAGCTGGGTTCTATAGTTAGACCCATTTTACAGAGGGAAAGACTGAGTTGTAAAGACTCCAAGATCCACCTCCCAGTCTACAGTTTTGTTTCACCTGGATCTTCACTTTCTAAATAAATTGTGAGACTCCTAACTCTGGGGAACAAACAGAGGGTTAGGGAAGGGGAGGCAGGTGGGCGGGTTGGGTCACTGGGTTATGGGCAATAAGGAGGGCATGTGAGCTGATGAGCACCGGATGTTATACGCAGTTGATGAATCATTGAACAGTACATCAGAAACTAATGATGTACTACATGTTGGCTAATTGAATTTAAAAAAATAAAGTAAATAAATAGTGGGCAAGATAAATGCTGACTTTCCAGACTGAATCTAAGGCATTTTGGCACCTGTCTTGAGTAAAGAGCAAGATGGAAGCCGTCATCTAACCAGCTCTTCTAGGGTTCAAATGTCCCAGCTTCTTGACTTTCGGCTGCCACACGCCATTGGGCAGAAGCTTCACCTCCGATTTAGTCTCTTCATCTACTAATCAAGGGTTAATAATATTAGGTACAGCTACCTCATAGGATTTTTAGGTTACCGAGTGAAATAAAATGTATATGGAGGTTTTTTTTACACCATAAAGTACTTTGCAACATGTAAGTTACTATTTTTGTTAATGGGGCATTGTTTTATTTTCTTCGTACTTATGATGGGAATCCGAGGAAGGCCATGATCCTGGAAGAACACAGTGTGGCCAGCGGTCTGAGTTAAAGGTGTGGAGTACCTGCTGATTCTCAGGTGCTCCAGGCAGTTCTGGGTGTCAATCATGGAGACAGAACATTCCATCCCTGTTCAGTCCAAGGACCAGAACCATGAGCTTCCTTCCTAAATCCCACTTTAGCCTGAATTTGGTGGTTATACTTTTTTTTTAAAGATTTTATTTATTCATTTGACACACAAAGAGAGATCACAAGTAGGCAGAGAGGCAGGCAGAGAGAGGAGGAAGCAGGCTCCCCGCTGAGGAGAGAGCCCGATGTGGGACTCGATCCCAGGACCCTGAGATCATGATTTGAGCCAAAGGCAGAGGCTTAACCCACTGAGCCACCTAGGCGCCCCACGGTGGTGGTTATACTTTTAAAGTAAATACTCATATTTTATTCCAGAATGTTTTGATGTGAATGTGTGAGCCTTCTGTCAATGCAAAGGTTAACTTTCTGGGAATGTTACATATTTTTATTATTTCCCCCCCGCCAGATGATCTCAAGATTCTTTACGATTAAAAAAAAATATTTTTAAAGAAACGTATTGTACTTAACTCTATTTATAAAAGGGGGCCCAAACAAGTCTGCTTGTCCTAAATCTGCCTAACAACTCAGGCAATAAATATTTCTGTATTTGTTTTTGGAGTCCATGTGAGCAGTCAGACATGTTTGATTTAGGCTTAGTTCCCTCGAGCAGATGCATTTCCTTTTCCTCTTACCACTATCATGTTTTTCCAAGAACACGGACTCCCTCCCTCAAGGCTCCCTAGTCCTCAGGACTAAATGCCTACTTTGCTGGGAAGTGTCATGTTCCATGTTAACAAAATAAATGGGAAAGTCTGGGGTTGTGAGGAAAGACAGATTCTTGCCTTGCGTAGTGTTTTTCCATTCATTCATTCAATTCATTCATTCATTCACTCAGTGATCCTGCCTTTTAAGAAATGCACATTCAGCTTTTAGCCACAGGTCATCTGTGAATGAGACAGGCAGGACCTCTGCTAACAGGGGCCTTGTATTCCAGTGGAGGGGAGATGTGAAGCAGACCATCGCTTTCTCATGTATTCCTTTATTAGGGGACACTTGCCCTTTTGGTGAACACAGCCCCATGGGAAGAAATGGAGAACCCGGGGAAATATTTGCTGGAGGGCTTATCATATCCTGGGAGGAACCTGTCCTATTTGGAGGGTTATTTTATGGGTAGAGTTCAAAAGAGCTCTAGTTATTTCATGAGGAAAGGAGTGAGTAAGCCAAACTACCTTTAAGTCTGGAGAAGTGGGGTGAATGTGCCAAGAACCTGCATTTTTCTGTTCAGAATCAGTAAGAAAGAACTGAGCTTTGGTTGTAGAATATCGATTAACTGTGAAAATCTTAGATCTTGTCCAGGGGCTATTGGGTATCCTGCTGCAGAGACACGTCCTGGATCTGGGGGAGAGCACTGTGAGGTCGAGGAGTGAGGTCCTGGGCTCTGCAGTTCTCCCACTGGGTGAGGCCACTCCTGCTGGTCCCCCCAGCTCTGCCATCAGAATATATCTAACCAGGCAACTTGAGTTTCAGAGGGTTGCAACGCTCATTTCCTTTAAAATTCATTGCAGCTGGATCTTGCACTGTGTCTTTCTTAGAAGTATTTGATTTTTTTCACAACATTTTCCATTTTTATCTGTTATGATCTATCTCTTCCTGTCATAGCCGGAAATGTGATACCAGGATTAGGCAACTCTCCCGTCTCTTTCTCTCGGGTAAAGTCTGAAACCCCACCCCATCTGTTATCTGTCCAACATTTTCTTGCTCTGTTCTACCATCTCTTTCTCATGTTGTGGGGGGGAAAAATAATCCATTTACTCTTAAAATTAATGTATTTCTCTAAAATCTCCTTTGCAGTGCACCCACTTCCTGTTGTTTTTCATGGGGGGGTGATAAATCATACGCACATCACAAGGCAATCTTGGCTTTCATTTCTGGCTAATTAGGTTGGGTATTTTGTAAATTTGTTCTGGAGGGGGTACAGCTACCAGTACTGTTTATGCGAAAGTTCTGCTTATTCTAGTAGCATTGATTTCCTGTTTAAAATAGTAAATTAAAAAAAAAACACAAAAAACGTAATGAATTTAGATTTTATTTTTAGGATCTTGGAAAATATAAGGGATTGTTTCAGGAGGGTGAAAAAACAGGCCAAAGGGGGGATGTTTACTGAAGCTACGTGGGGCAGGACAACAAGGGCGCCACAGCCCGTGTCCTAGCAAAGAAAGACCTGCACGGGGTGCTTCCCTTTCAGAAAGCAACAAACAAGGCCAGTGCTTTGGGAAGTATGCTTTTAGGACAGTCCAACTATTGTCCCATCTGTGATGCTCATGTAGGGTGACTAAGACCGAGAGCATAGCTATTCATCACATGTTACTGAAATCACTGAGCTGCCTGCTTCCTCAAAGAGCTTGGGAAACTCTCTTCGTTTCAGAAATAAAAACAACTGAAAACAAGCCCTGCCTGGATATGAAAAGCCAATCATTGGCATTCACGTCGAACCCCCCCACCCGCCCCTGGCACCTATTGCTGGTTCTCGGGCTCTACAGTGTGTAGAGGAGGTTTCTGAGTGACAAATACACTAGAAGCTTTTTGATCACCAGCTACTCAGAGCAAAAGTGGAGAATTTCATTCCACTTTAGCATTTTCCGTGCCGTGAATCCTGCAGTAGAAGCTAATAAACGATTAAATGAATCCATTCATTAATAAAGCTATTACATTTCTGGAAGTTTCCAAAAAGAAATTGTATTTGGGACAAAATGTAGAAATAAATCTATCCTTATGTTGGGTTTTATTCCTTTCAGTTATGTTCTTCATTTTTAACTCAGATACTTGCTAGAATTTATACATTGTGTGGAGCTTCCATTCACGCACCATTCTTTATAATCAACACCTCAGGAAAAACAATCCTAATTTGCCTTGGATAACAGATTTGAATTTATAGAAATGAGTGTCAATTTACGAGGCAAACTATTTGGGTTGTTTCTTTTTGAAAGCTTTAAGGTAGAAAAATAAAAAAAATTAAATCGGCTGGAATTCTTGCATCAGAGTCGTGAAATAGAATATCAGAAAGTAGAAATTACTGGGGTTAATTTCTTTTGTATGAACTTAAAAATTTCAAGGTTTTTTTTTTTTTTTTTCCCTCTGTAATTCTAAGAATTATCATGGTAAAACAACAGTGCTAAAGGAGGGTTTGGTGAAACAGAGATTATCCTGCATCTGAGATCTTTTACATTTCCAGAAAGCCTGGCCACCCTGTAGTTCTTATGGGAAACAGAGCCATGAACTTTTGGGGAGATAGCTCTCCTGACCCAGAGAAGAGGACCAGGTCCTCTTGCAAATCTAAAGGCCAGCTAGATTTTTTTGAAGAAATAAGAAGTCTGGGGGCACCTGGGTGGCTCAGTCACTTAAGTGTCTGCCTCTTGATTTTGGCTCAGGTCATGATCTCAGGGTCATTAGATCAAGCCCTGAGTCTGGCTCCATGCTCAATGAGAAGTCTGCTGGAGATTCTCTCTCTCTGCACCACCCATCTGCTCACTCACTCTCACTCTCTCTAAAATAAATAAATGAATCTTTGAAAAAAAAAAAAAAAGAAGTAAAAAGTCCGTTTTTAACCACCTGCACAGCTTCAGAAGTTGTGAAATGCAAGAGCCTGTGAACACTGACTTCCCATCCTGGTTTCTAGGAAATGTTTTTGACTCATCAGAAGAAGACTTCATGATCTCAGCCTAAGTCTCTTCTACTTTCTCTTTCCCAACCACCTTCTCCCCCTAAAAAATTCCACAGGGGGCTCTTGGTATCTTTAAACAAGTTTTGAATTACATGTTTGAAAGCTGTGTGGAGAGTGGATCTCATGTGTTACCACCACACAGCAAAAACTGTAACTGTGTGAGAACCTGATTTTGGTTCTCAATAGATACATGCATCAAATCATCCCATGTGTTCTATGTCAATAACATCTCACTAAAGCTTGGGGAAAAAAATAAATTATTTCTCTCATAGTATTTCCTTTTTCTTCCATTACATGGGCCTTTGAAGTTCTGTCTAGGTGTGTAAAGCTTCCAGGCACATCCCCAGTGAAAGGATTTGGGGCTTTCTGACTTTCCTTCTTTTGTGCATGAGGACAAAAGAACAGTGATAATTGGTGATTACTGGCTTGTCTTACTGTATATTGGCCCTGAAGTATTTAACAAGGACTAGGATACAGAGAAGACATTGCTTTTCTGTGGGTAAATCTATTTGCTCATTCATTTTCTGGGACATTCAGCCTATGTATGTCTGCTATATAGCTAAGTGGGGAGAGGGGGAAGGAAAGAATGAGAGAATTTCAAGGGTGGGCTGAGATAAGCAAGTTTCAAGTCATTTACTTTATCAGGGTTGTTTCTAAATTCTGTTTCTAAATTCTGTTCTCATGATGGGTAGAGGACCCATAGGAAAGAAGAATGTTTATGTTAGAAAATTAGCCAGTTGGGTATTTTTTCCCTGATGCTCTACTTCTGTCTTAAGATGGTGTGCATGCATGTATGTGTGTCTGCATGTGGGTGTGTGAGAGAGACAAACAGAGACAGAGTGAAAGAATAGAGGAGAGAGTGGGTAGGAGATGCAGAGAGGAGGACAGAGAGTCAAAGAGAGGCAGAAGAAGGAAACCTTGTTTCATTTCAGGGAAGGCAATTGCTCTCACATTTGTAGTCAATACTATGGTTAATTAATTGATTCAGGTCTAAAAAGTGCCAGGGGGACAGAGTCTCAGTTCAGACACTGCATGTGTGCCCACACTCTAGGGAAGAGAGGGAGATGGACGTCACTTAGTGTGTCCAGTAGACAGATGGAAC
The DNA here is from genome assembly GCA_004024625.1 of Mellivora capensis. Classification (NCBI taxonomy): domain Eukaryota; kingdom Metazoa; phylum Chordata; class Mammalia; order Carnivora; family Mustelidae; genus Mellivora; species Mellivora capensis. Next base: position 10,277 of record PISX010018047.1, on the reverse strand, counting down.
TAGCAATTAGTGAGAGCCGTTTCTTACTTAATGTTGTGCAAAAAGACTATTATGATTGTCCATGGAACTGAGGGGGCATCAACGCTCTGCGAACATTCTCTTCTTCCGGTGATGGTGGTTAATGTTCATGGAACATGTGTTATACACCGGATACTAGGCCCTGGATATCAGGTGATTCATTTAAACCTCATAGCATTCCTAGAAGTTTCCAGTTCCTTCCTCCCCAGTTCCTGTACTGGAATTTTCTTTGATTTAAAGATGAAGAAACAGAAGCCCGAGAGTAGTCATCTGGGGGGGTGGGGGCAGCTGAACCAGGACCCCAAGCAGTCAGGCTCCCAGACTGATCTCCTGTCACCAAGTTATGCAGCCATGAGCAAGAAGATCTTATCTCAATTTTGCTAATTACAGGAAGAGGGGACTTTTATTGTCCTTAGTGACCTGTTTTTTGTTTGTTTTTTTTTTTAATTTGCGTTATAACATGACTTGTGTCCTAGAAGAAGTCATACTGAGAGAACTCCAGGTAACTGTGTCAAGAATTTGTGGCCATTTAAAAATAGAGGCAGCTCATGTGTGTAGTAAGGAACAAGTGGAAAATTTCATTTGCTATTTTAGGTCACTTCTCTAAGTCACGAGAGAGGAGTGGCACAGAACCTGTTCTCATGGGTGCTGTCTGAGATAGAAAGATGGCATCCAAAAGCAAAGGAGAGTTTTGTGGCATTAATGCTGCAACCCCCCACCCCTCCCCACGAATCTAGCACCAGCACTGCTGCTGCAGGGCTGGGTTGGGAGCTGGCGAGGCCACACATAGGTCCTGCCTCTACACATCCCTCCTGACCCTTGGCAGAGGCAGGCTTTCTGAAGCTTGACTTTTCAGACTTGGCTTTATTTTGTTTTTGCTTTTTTTAAGTTTGTTTGTTTGTTTATTTATTTATATATTTAGAGAGTGCACATGTGAGTGGGGGCAGGGGCATAAGGAGAGGGAGTCTCAAGCCCATTCTGTGCTCAGCCCAGAGCCTGAGGCGGGGCTTTGTATCATGACCTTGAGATCATGACCTGAGCTGAAATTAAGAGTCAGACTCTTAACCCACTGGTGCCAGGCAAGTACCCTTCTAGCTCAGCTTTTCTGAATTCACTACTACACCCAGGACCTGGAGAGGGAGGAAAAGGAACTTGGTAGCTCTCTGTACCCTGGGCATTCGGAGGTCTGTTTTTTTTTTTTTTTTTCTTCTCTCTTAGCTCTGCCCTGAACGGGAGTCCTGTTGAGAGCAGAAATCTGTAAGCCAATTCTGATGTTGTCCCTACAGCCTGGCCCATATCTTTACGGATCTGAGTGGCTTTGAGAGCATAGGACACAGTTCTTCAGGATGTTCTAAGCTGGAATGCAGATCAATGGGGTCAGATGGCTGAAAGTCAGAACCCCAGGCCTTTCCCTGCCCGCTGAATTAGCATGGGAGAGGAATAGGCTCTTGGGGTGTTGGCTCTAAATCAAGCACCTCAGAGGATCCTTTGCACAAGACACCTTGCAAACCATCCTTTGACAAGTTCATAGGCACAGATTTCTAAGATAACAATTATTAAATGCATTTCTTCTCAAGGACCCTTGTGGCGGGGTCAGTACCTGGGCTGTACGTGTTGCCAACTATCTGCTCCTGTCCCCAGGAGAGCGCAAGCCTGTCCAATGAAAATCATGCACGTGTAAAATAGAGTGACACAAGATTCAAGAACAGGGAAGATTCTTTCCTTGCCCTTCACCAGTTGTACCTAAAAACTCCTGGAGGTGGGACTTTTTTAAACAGTCTTTCCCTATTCAGATAAATTGTCCTTTCGCTCTTTTATGAGAATTGGACTCATGCACACTTATTTAAAACAGTTGGAAACAGTCTTTAAGGCACATTGAGGTTTCCAAACTTTTAAAGAAATCACAATGTTTATAAAACTTAAATATTTGTAAATCCTCATAGACCACATGGCAACTTTTGATAGCATGAATTAAAGCAGCGCTGACTCTGAGGAAAACTTCCACCAGGATTGGTAATAGTTATCTCCTATCGGGATGGAGTGGTTAAAAACATAAATGGAAGGGTTGTTGTTTATTTCATTTATTTGAAAGAAAGAATCATAGCTTTCCTGAATGGCTAGTATTTTCATGAAAAGAATATGTATTCAGAGACTTAAAAAAAAATTAAAAACATGTATTTGGAGACATTCACAGAATGAGAGATTTTCATTGACACTGCAGGGTAAATGAAGAATAGTAATAGCAATGATGTTTTGGTTTCCCAGTAGGGATCCTTGTAGGTGAGTCTGTTTCCCCAGGGTCAAGTCCCCAGCTCAGGGTTCCTGCCTCTCTTCACCAGAAGAGCTTTGCACACAGAAGGGCCCAGGGCAGACACCATCCTCAAACACACCGGCAGACGCACATACTCACATCCCTCCATCCAGGTACATGGATAAAGTATTTATTTACCACATTATTGATGAGACATAAACCTAATAATCTTTCCCTGTATTGTCTCATTTAATCCTACTTCAGTCTTACAAGAACAATGCCATTTTCTATTTTTTGAATGAGATCATTAAGGCTTAGCATGGGTGAGTAGTAACGTGTCCAAAAGTTCATACAGAGTCCAAGCTTCTACCTCTTCACCACCCTCTGTTCTCCCCACATGCCCTCCCCATTGTGTATGTCATGTCAATCACAAAGGGATCATAAGAATTTACTATGAGATAAAGGGATGCACTGGATTTTGGGGTCATGCTGTCTGGGGAGCTATATTATCAGGGGCAAGTTACTGAATCTCCCTGACCCTCACTTTTCTGATCTTTTAAAATCAGGAGACCCACGCTGTCTGCATAGGTTTGTTGGGATGTGGAAAGGAAGAAAGAACCAAAAGACGAATAAAACAAACAAACAAACATAGAAGGGCAGAGGTTAATTGTCCCAGGGACTTGAGGTGAGGTGTTAAACCTGGGCCTGCTTTTTCTGATAGAGTTTCTTTGGAAGCCCAGGGGATGAAGCTGGGCTCCAGGCACGCTGAGGGCTCCCAGGGGAAAATGCATGGCTCCTGTGGAAGTTGCGTGTGCAACGGCCCCTGTGGCTTTTAATTCACCACGGGAAGAGGAAGGTCAAGGCTCAGTATTCCTGAGAATTCCTTGAAATGCTGGTTCATGACGAAGCGATATTTATGTTCTTTGTAGGATATACAGTTGCTTTTCTGGGCTTCCCTTGGGGAAAGACAGTCTCCATCAGTTACTTAAAAAAAAATTTTTTTTGAAAAACAAAACAAAACAATGTGAAGCAATACGTAAAGGCAAAGATTTCTGGACTCAAGCAAAATGTCCAGTAATTACAGATCTCTAAGTAACCTTGGATGGACCGTGTCATCTCTCTGGGCTTTTCCCATCTGTACAGAAAATGGATTAACTAAGGAATTCCATGAACCTACACGGAGTGTCTGCCTATGCCTTGTGCTGTGCTGGGCACCAGACCAGTCCATGGGACAGCTGAGCCTGTCCCATTATAGGGGGATGAGGAGGCTAAGTGTCGGGACAGGGATCACATAACCCAGTCCACATTAATAGTGTTTATCAGACATAGAGTTCCATGCGCTACGAAGAAAACAATGCCAGACAGTGGAAGAGAGTATGATGGGGGCTGGACATGCTGTAAATAGGGCCAGACGTATCACAGGAAGCTTCTAGGAGGAAATGACGTTTAGGGGGACGTTTGCATCAAGTGAAGGAACCATTCAAGAGAGTGGGCAGGAATCAGGTCACCAGGCCCTTTAGAGAGTCATCTGAGCAGTATGCTAGGAAAGGAAGTTGAGGCAGGGAGGGATTTGAATTTTTTTTTAAGATTTTATTTATTTATTTGATAGACAGAGATCACAAGTAGGCAGAGAGGCAGGCAGAGAGAGAGAGGGGGAAGCAGGCTGAGCAGAGAGCCCGATGTGGGGCTCGATCCCAGGACCTTGAGATCATGACCTGAGCCGAAGGCAGAGGCTTAACCCATGGAGCCACCTGGGTGCCCCAGGAATTTGAATTTTGATAGACAATGTGGAAGCAACAAGAAGGTGCCTCTGTGAGGTCCTTGTCTTCAGCTTACAAGCACCTTTGGACTTCTCTGCGTTCTGTGTGCATTACAGATGCAGTGTATGTGTGTGGGGAGGGTACTTTTTTAAGAGGTGTCAGTCAGGGGTGCCCTCAAGAGGACACTGAGGAGAGGCTCAGGAGGACACAGCTCAGGACCAAACAAACTACAACAAGAGGCTCACTCTGTTATAGTCATGGGTCTTTGGGGCGGGAGGCACTGCACACATGGCCATGAGGGAAGACACCGGGGGGTCTGGAAGAGGAGACCGGAGGGTGGAGGGGCAGGGCTTAGGCCGCCTGGGGTCTCCTCAGGAGAGGCTAGGCAAGGGAGGGACAGCAGCTCAGCACGGGCCATTTTGAGTGATTTCCTCAGTATTTGGGGGCCGGGGGTGGTGCCAGTGATTAAGGCTGAGGACCATTGTCTCCTAGAGTGGGATGACCAGAGAGAGGCCCTGTGGGTCTGGACAGGTTGGTCTCCCCTTGCTATCCCTAAGATTTGGAACCAGAAAGGTTTGGTATTTCTTTTTAAGATTTTATTTATTTATTTGACAGCAAGAGAGAGAGCACAATCAGGGGGAGTTGCAGAGGAAGAGGGAGAAACAGACTCCCCACAGAGCAGGGAACCTGACATGAGACTCGATGCCAGGACCCTGAGATCATGACTTGAGCCAAAGGCAGATGCTTAACCGACTGAGCCACCCAGGTGCCCAAAAGGTTTGGTATATATATATATATATATATTAGAATATCAGAAACACAGAATATACAGAAAATTCAAAAAAAATTACAATGCAATGTATATACGCAGCCTAAATTTCACGTCAGGTGCATGGAACAGGCACCTAGGACCTAGGGTTTCCTGCATCATGCAAGAGTCTTTATGACTAGGGTTAAGCGGTAAACAGAGGCTGGCTACATCTGTGTCTGCTGCCCACCCTGCTAGACCACCAACGGAGGGCTCATCAGGGAGCTAGAACCTTCTGGATCCCGTGGTCCAGAGCTCCAGGCTTTGGGATGTAGGCCAGCAAGGGGAAATTCACCTTGCCCCACAAAATAGGGTAGGCATCAAAGGATTTTGGTGTCATCTAATCAGAGGGGTGACCATTGTCAGGGGACATTAGAGAATAAATAGTGCATATCAGTGGGGCTGGATATGAGAGAGAAGGCAGGACGGGTGTAGAGGGTAGGAAGAGCAGCTCGGGGAGCCCAGAGAAGGGGCAGAGCTGACTGGGCCGGGCCACACAAACACGAAGGGCAGAGGAGTCTGAAACAGAGTCAAGTCTCGAGAGTCTGGGAAGAGCTGGAAACAGGAGCACAAAAGATGCTTTCTCAGTTCAACACTGCCATCCCCCTTTCCCGTGGCTTGGCTTTCCCTGGTTTCAGTTACTCGTGGTCAACCTGTCTGGAAGCAGGTGACCCGCCTGCCGGCGTATCTCAGAAGGTCGGTAGTAGCAGGAGCTAGGTCACTGTGCCTATGTCATCCACCCCCTTCATCTCATCACGTGGGCATTTTCTCCTGTCTGGTCAGTGCAAGGAAGGGTGAGGACGGTGCCGTGAGATGTTTTGTGAGTGACGATGCTCACATCACTTTTATTAAAGAACATTGTTGTATTGTAATTGCCCGATGTCATTATTAGTGATTGTCGTTCGATTTTCTTGTACCTCAATTGTAAATTAAACTAACACAGACAGGTGCATAGAGGAGAAAATATGTACTATGGGTGTGGGTGGGGTACTATCCTGAAATTTCAAGGGACACCTGGGTGGCTCGGTTGGTTAAGTGTCTGCCTTTGGCTCAGGTCATGATCCCAGGGTCCTGGAATCCAGCCCCATGTTGGGCTCCCTGCTTTGTGGGGAGCCTGCTTCTCCCTCTCCCTCTGCTCCTCCTCCTGCTTGTGCGCTCTCTTCTCTCTCTCTCTGACAAATAAAAAATCTTTAGAAAAATGATGATGTTTTAGGCACCCACTGGGGGTCTTGGAAAAATGCCTGGAAGAGAAAGGGGACTCCTGTAGCAAGAGTCAGTCCCCCTCCACCCACATGGCCTACTCACCTTCCTGGTCCTTTCAGTGTGTGCAGTGACCAGGCACATGACCTGGGCAGAAATGGGTACTTTTCTCAGTTTTTTGCTGTATCTGCTGCAGCAGCCTTGACTTCATGGTGTGCTCTGGGACCTTCCATGCTGCTTAGTGGCATGGGGCATGGGGGGCAGAGGGAGCAGACTGCACAAAGGCTTTCATGAGACAAGGACTTACCCGAAGAGCACCCTGACTTTATGCATTTGTGATAATCTGCATAGAATACTTGAAAATTAAGAGTTTAGGACAAATGACAAGAAGTATTCTTTCTTAATTCAGAAAGGTATTGACGCTGTGGGTCACAGGTGGCATTGTATAGAATACCCCTTTTGATGTGTATTCAATAGCAGGAGAGAAGTTAAAATGCTAACCACGGGGGAAGAACAGCAAAAACAACCAAACTCACATCGAGACAAAAGGAATGAGTCACTTGTCATAGTTTTGGTGTTCTTGCTATATTTTACATTGAATTCCCCATCATGTGATAAAAATACCAAACTATTGATATGAAGAGGGTGCGGTTAACTCAAATTAATTGGGACTGACAAGATTATTCATGGGTATCTAAGTAATATGGCACTATGATTTGTCACAGGCCACGCTGACGAATGTATCATTTCCCTAGTCTCAGTGACCTTTATGTTGGGATTTTCTTCGAAGTGGGGTTTGTTTTTCTTTCATCTGTGAAGAGTGTGGTTTCAATGTAGTTCTGAAGTTACAGGCTTTATTTATTTAGTTGCCTCTAAGGAACAGTGACGGACATGGCAGAGATGACTTATAGGGGGCACCTTTCCTTTGTTTGTAGAAGCATAAGAAAATAGAAACTCTTGTGAACTTGGTCTTATCAAGAGCACTTGTAGTCATTAGCATCCCCTCCCCTCATTAGCACCGCACCTGGTCTCTGCTCCCAGCTCTCCTGAAATGAGCTTCCCTGACCACCTTGTGGGTGCATTTGCTTATGTTTTCTGTATTTACATAATGCAAATATGAAATGATAGGGTCTGCCTGTAGAGGAGGGTACGCCTTTGCTGTGGGGTTATCTTGTGCCCTACAGGATGCTGCGGAACCTTCCTGACTTCCACCCACTAGATGCCAGTAGCATCTTTTCCCCCATCTCCATACATCGACATATGTCCCACAGCAGGCAGAAATCACTCCTGCTTGGAAACCACGGATAGAGAAGCTTAGTTTTGCAACTTATTATTTTTTCCCCACACACAAGGAATCATTTTTATACACTTTTCTACCTCATGCTTTTCCTGCTTAAATGCTGGGGGGGCAAATACAGCACTGTCCCATCGCCCAACTCCACTGGTCTTTTATCAATGGGTATGAACCTGCTTCCTAGTTCTCGGCTCCTAAAAACAACACTGCAGAGAGCATCACTGTGCTTTTACAGATTCCCAGAAATGGAATTGTGGCATATGCATTTTTAATTGTAATAGATACTGCCAGATTGCCTGATGATGACATTTGGAGAAAACTTTAAAGACTATAAATGGTAGGAGATTGATATTATTCTAAAATGGGATGAACGCATCCACATGAAAGTGATTATTTAAGTGATTTTTTGTAACATGAAAAGAAATATGAGTAAATTGGAAAATTGGCCTTTTTCTTGTTTTAAATGTTTCAACTTTTTTTTAGGAAGAAGAAGCTTTTTTTTTTTTTTTTTTTTTTTTGCTTCAATTATTGGATCTTTCCTTGCTTGTCAAGGTTTTTGTGTGAAGACATCAATTAATGTGAACAACCATGAAAGAAAGTTTGTATGCTTGCAGTCTTATATTTTCTGCAACCAATGTAACCCAAGTTAAGTATTTCAAGGTCAGAAGTGAAAATGGCAGAGGGATCTAGGTAAAATTGTCTTAAGAAATAGAATAATAAAATATACCTGGAAGTTTCTTTAGCATTCATTGTTACCTGAAACTCTGCAACTAGCTTTGTTAATCAATCAACACCCTCTGCGTAATAGGTCAATAGTCAGTGATTGATGAAAAGAGTTCTCTGTTTGATTGTTTGGATGTTTTAATATACTACTTTATTCCTTAGTCAAAAGGTCAGGAAAGCCTTTAATAAAACATTATTTTTCATTTGTTTCACTTTTTCCCCCTCTACAGAGTTATCTGGTGAAAGAAAAAATCTAAACCCGGCTTCTGAACTCCAAGATCTCATTGTCCAGTGGTAAGGAAATGAAGATATTTCTTTTAAAATACCTGATGGGGGGGCACCTGGGTGGTTCAGTCGGTTAAAGCCTCTGCCTTCAGCTCAGGTCATGATCCCAGGGTCCTGGGATGGAGCCCCGCATCGGGCACTCTGCTCAGCATGGAGCCTGCTTCCTCCTCTCTCTCTGCCTGCCTCTCTGCCTACTTGTGATCTCCCTCTGTCAAATAAATAAATAAAATCTTTAAAAATAAAATAAAATAAAGTAAAATAAAATAAAATACCTGATGGGTTCACCAAGTCTGACGTCAGCAGACATTCTTTCTTGTGGGTAGTGGTTCTGCAGGCAGATACTTTCTTCCGGAAGTGGATGCTACTGGTAGAAGAGAGAATCATATCCATTTAAAACTAATCAAAACATTTCTCTTTTACATAAAAAATAGACAACGAATGCATATATGTAGAAAACTTTAAGTTTTGTGTTGTGTTTTTCAGTTACAATGTATCAGGAGTGTTGGATCTGGGGCTTGGAGTCTATGCTGAGTCTTAGGCTTTTCCTTGAAGTCAGTTTTGCTCCTGTGGTGTCATTGGACTTCCCTAATTCCCCTTTTCTTTTAGGTTGTTTCTCCTAATATGTAAGGTTCTATTTATGTCACTCCCATTTTTTTTTGTTCTGTGCCAACTTACAATGGAAAAATTTCATTTGTTGTATGTTTGTGTGATTCTGAGCATGACATTTGCAAATAGTTCCAGTTGAAAAAGATAAGTTATGTCACAAAATGATGGAATATTTAGAGAAAAAGACATTTAAAAAACTATCCTCCAATTATTTGGAAATAACAACTGTTACTGTCTTGCTGTCAATTTCATATGTGTTCTTTTCATATTACACATCCAATTTGAAATTCTAACTTTAAATAACTTATCCTTTAATAGTGCAATACATGCAAAATTGAAAAAAGCACTCAAAGTGATAAAATGAAACGTATGTATCCCTTCCTCTGTCCCTTGGCCCATGACAACTATTTCCCTTCCAAGGAGACATCTAGTGTTTCTGGTTTTCTAATTTACTGGACCTTTTAAATTATTTGCATTGTTTATAATCTGTTTCTATATTAAGCAGTGATTTGTTGATTCTCCTTATGCGTGTGATGTTTCTCATGTGGGTGAGTATTTGGACTGATAGAAAAAGGCTACTATTGACCTCACTTTATTGCTTGTTACAAAGGACGAAAAAGTGGGTGTAGGGCACGTTCTATCAAAAGAAAGCACAGGTGATCTAATATAGGGTGGGGAAACACAAGAGTCCGAGGACTGACAGACTTTCTGCAGTGGGAGTGCTGAGGGATTAGGTGACCCTTAGCTGTAGAACGTTGGCAGTTTGGGTAAGCTTGTTGCTTATGGCTGGCTTTAAGAAGTGCAGCAATGAAATCTGATTTTCACTGATCAGTTGGGATGGCTTTGAAAAAGGCTGGAGTGGTGACGTGATTGTGCATTGGGACTATGTCCAAAGAATAGTCATTATTTTTCTTTCTTGACTTTGGAGTATAAGAACTTAAATTCTCTCTCCATGAGAAATGCATGGGGACTGAATTGCTGGGTCAAACAGTATGTACGTCCTATATTTTGATGGGCTTTCATAGAAGTTAACTAATTTGCACTCCAATTAACAATGGATGGCTGTGTTCATTTTCCCACAACATAGCATGTCATCAAGTTTTTAATATTTGCTAGCCTGACAGGTAAAATATAGTATTTTCTTGAAGTTTTGACTTGTCTGTTTCTTAGTATGAGGGAAGTTGAGAAACTTTACACATTATTAAAAGTCATTCTATTTTATTTTCTCTAAATTTTGCCAGCATCTACCTATTTTCAGTGAAGTTTTTTTATACTGATATTTAAAAACTCTTTATATATTAATTAGTTCTTTATATTAAGAGTTGTAAATAT
>PISX010018046.1:14434-41839 GCA_004024625.1 Mellivora capensis | reverse complement strand
TCACACCAGTCAGAATGGCTAAAATTAACAAGTCAGGAAATGACAGATGCTGGCGAGGATGTGGAGAAAGGGGAACCCTCCTACACTGTTGGTGGGAATGCAAGCTGGTGCAACCACTCTGGAAAACAGCATGGAGGTTCCTCAAAAAGTTGAAAATAGAACTACCCTATGACCCAGCAATCGCACTACTGGGTATTTACCCTAAAGATACAAACGTAGTGACCCAAAGGGGCACGTGCACCCGAATGTTTATAGCAGCAATGTCTACAATAGCCAAACTATGGAAAGAACCTAGATGTCCATCAACAGATGAATGGATAAAGAAGATTTGGTATATATACACAAATGGAATACTATGCAGCCATCAAAAGAAATGAAATCTTGCCATTTGCAATGATGTGGATGGAACTAGAGGGTATCATGCTTAGTGAAATAAGTCAATCGTAGAAAGACAACTATCATATGGTTTCCCCGATATGAGGAAGTGGAGATGCAACATGGGGGGTTTGGGGGGTAAGAAAAGAAGAAAAGACACAAGATGGGATCCGGAGGGAGACAAACCATAAGTGACTCTTAATCTCACAAAACAAACTGAGGGTTGCTGGGGGGAGGGGGGTGGGAGAGGGGGTGGGGTAATGGACATTGGGGAGGGTATGTGCTATGGTTAGTGCTGTGAAGTGTGTAAACCTGGCGATTCACAGACATGTACCCCTTGGGATAAAAATACATTATATGTTTATAAAAAAATCAAAAATTAAAAATTAAAGTAAAAGAAATTACAGGACACTGCAATTTTCAAGATCATTTTTATCAGTAAGTTAAATTACTTTGCACCTAGTAAGGAAAATTACCAATTAGCACACACCTCAAGGCTGTAGAAAAAATGATTAATTCCATTCCTTATTATTAATGTACATGAGGCAGCTGTCAATTTCAAGCAGTAAACAACAACAACAACAAAAAACCCACAAGTTAGAACCGTTGGTAATAAACATTCAAAAATACCCACTTTCAATCTAATAGTGCTGGTAAGTAAAGTCAATGTGTTTTTTTAAGTCTGCACAATAATGGTAAAAATAATAGATTAAATTTGCTTTTAGAAAAGTTCTGATATGCGTAATTTCTAAAAGTAGAACAGAGAAAACACTTGTATATGAAGAAGCAGGAAAAAAATGCTCTAATTTTGACACTTCATGATGTCTGGAAATATAACTACTGACTAGCGTGGGACAATGGTTTGTTTCCTTGACTTTTCGGGAAGATCTTCTCTGATGTTCTTCCAATGAACTCATAAGATACCTTCCATCTTCTGATTAGTTTATAGAAAATGCCATTTATATAGTGGGGATTTTATGCAATGTGCTATAAATATCAGGATAACATATTTAGAAAAGATTCTTTAACAAAGACTACCAATATTTCTTTACCCACATCTTCTACAAACATTAAAATACTGCTTGTAATTCTACATTTTTTGTAAGAACCCATCTAGATGCTAATAGGCTTATGAAGCCAAATGCTAGCAATTTATACTGAAGCATCTTTGGGTTGGAAATTTTTTCTTTTTCTTTTTTTAAAGATTTATTTATTTATTTTAGGGGGAGAGAGAGAGTGCATTTGTGCACCAGCTAGGGGGAGGGGCATGAGGAGAGGGAGAAAGAGAATCTCAAGCATACTCAGAGCCAAGTGCAGAGCTGGAGACAGGACTTGATCTCAGGACCCTTAGATCATGACCAGAGCTGAAATCAAGAGTCAGATGCTCAACCAACTGAGCCACCCAGGCACTCCTGGAAATGTATTCTGATGGTAAAATAGACCAGCCTTTAATCAGTTATCCCTACATTTATAAGCCTATCAAGTGACAAAAAGCTTATTTCCCTTATTTTCATTGAAACAATTAGTTATCCCCCAAATATCTACATTTTCTAGGAATAAGATGATTGGGACTCAAGAAAGGTACTACATTAAGTACTGATAATTTGTTAGTCTCTGGTACTTATAAATATCTAACCAATGTAAGCAATCAATCAGTCATGATACACATCTCTGAGTGCTCATTTCTATTGACTTCATATCCCAGACAGGAATATATTTAAAAGTTTCCTACCAATAATCACTTTCTTAGCCAAAGTTATTAGACATGAGCCTAATAACATAGCTGTCTATACATTGTGCTGCCAACATGAAGTTTAAGAACATATCAACAATCCTGCCTTTTTCCAGTGGACTTCATTTGCAAATTTATCTAAAACTCCTTTAAACCATCTAGTCATATGTACAACCTCCTTAGTCAAAAAAAAAAAAAAGGAAAGAGAAGAAAAAAGAAGAAATCAACTCTAAATTAAATGAGTCCCCCCTGGAGTAAGTACAAAGTCTCTGTACATTCTCTCACCCTGATATGCAGCATAAAGACCTTTTATTGCTATCTTAACGTGTGCCAGGTACTACTACCTAATACAGTCTCACATTGTCCTTGCAAGTTATTACTATTACACTGATTTAATTAATGCTATGGCTATAATATGAACCACCTTGTCAGAGCCAAGATTTGAATCTAGTTTTCCTAATGATTTCTTCTTAGAATTTGTATATCCAGAGTGGAGCTACTTAATCTCTTTATTTATCCTCCTTAATTAAATTAAATTAAATATCAAAAAAATCAGATTCAAAACTTTATGTTTTCTGGGCGCCTGTGTGGCTCAGTTGGTTGGACGACTGCCTTCGGCTCAGGTCATGATCCCGGAGACCCGGGATCGAGTCCCGCATCAGGCTCCCAGCTCCACAGGGAGTCTGCTTGTCCCTCTGACCTTCTCCTCGCTCATGCTCTCTCACTGCCTCTCTCTCAAATGAATAAATAAAATCTTTAAAAAAAAACAAACCTTTATGTTTTCTTATCTGTAACAATAATAATAAATTTCTTTATCTTATATTCAAGTATTAATTACAATGGAATTTAAATTGAAAGTTTAATACCTCTGAAATCTGTTTTCTTGATTTGGCTATAAAATTAAGTGAAACTTTGAAATATCTATCTATAAATCTTAATTTTTACCTTAATATACTTAAATATTATGCCACAACTTCATTCAAAGAAAAATGGATATTAGAGTCTTATTTAAAAAAAGAACTTTATAATGTTTCTTGGACATTAAACCATAGTCTTACAAAACAACATTTTGATGACTTGAATACAAATGAATCAGAAACATACGGATTGAATTTGCTTTGACGTGTAAGTGGGTTTGAATAGAAAAGAAAAAAACTCATTGGCAAAATTCAATCTGAGTATTGCCAAACCTAAAATGTCTGAAAACATAGGATTTTTTAAAAGACATTCTAATGAACCCCAAAATACTCTTTGTTTTTCCATCTCTAATTATTCTATAAACCCACGTTTGAAAAAAGAATTAATTTACTTGGAAGGTTTAAACTATATAAAGCATCAAACAGTGGGAAATTATAGTGTTTGGAGGGAAATTCTAAGTCTTAAAAGCTCAGTTAAATTGCTATCTGTGTAATAAACTGTGTATGTATATTTGTATAAAGGATAATGATACCATAGATTTATCATCAATCTTAATAAAGACCTAGTAATTCAGATAATTAATAAATTTTTTATAATTTGGTGAGCTGAAAATCTTACAATAAATTATAAAACAGACCTAAGCCTACTCATCTGCTATTAAAAAAAGAGTACTTAGGGCACCCGGGTGGCTCAGTTGGTTAAGTGACTGCCTATGGCTCAGGTCATGACCCTGGAGTCCCAGGATCAAGTCCTGCATTGGGTTCCCTGCTCACTGGGGAGTCTACTTCTCTCTCTGACCTACCCCCTCTCATGCTCTCTCTCTCAAATAAATAAATAAATAAATAAAATCTTAAAAAAAAAAGAGTAACTATCTAATCACAGAGATTTATTAACTACCATGAGAGAATGCTGAGAACTTTGAAACTGATTTTGCACAAGTGGATCCAACCACTTGTATGGAATCTCCAGACTTGACCGTTAAGAAGCAGCAGTGGTTTTTTTTGGTTAGCCTGCTCATATGTTTGCTTTATTTTGCTGAAACAAACATGTGGAGCTTAGAGAATTATTCTGTATGAAAAAAATAATCAATAGAATATCCTTAAACTCTCCTGCCAAATGCACAACAGTTCATTTGTCAAATTTCTAAAAAAAGTATTTCATAAACTGGTATTTTTTTTTCAGTTCCTCTGAGGAATCATCATGCAATTTTTGATTTCAGCAATGTTTTGATTTCCAAAATATAAACTTCAGCCTCTTTCCTTTTTTTTTTTTTTTTGCAGGAGCAGGATAATCAAAATTTAATAATATACATCATTGATTTTCTCACCTTACGATTGAAACCATTTTAACTACTATACTGTGAGTTGGGTACAAAATTCTGCCCCTGTGTTACACCAAACAGATTTGGTTAATAATCACCCAAAAGTTACAGTTTGGAATGTCTTCTAGGAGTAATGTGTTCAGTGGCAGGTGGTGTATAAAAGTCTTTTAAATCGAAAACTCATTCAGTGATTATTCAATACACATTTTTAATGCCTACCCACAACTTACATTATACCAAGCACAGAGGGTGCGACTGTGAAGGAGCAATACACATCCTATGACCTCATGAAATTGACATTCATTCAAACATGTAATCATGATGGTGTTGCTGTGATTGAGTCTGGTTGAGCAGCAGGTCTGGTTCTTTTATGATGTGCGATCAAGCAACAAGAATATATTATACATAAGTGAGATTTCATTTTCCCTCCATGATTTGCCTCCAAATCACTTTCCTAATAGCATCTGCAGTCATATTTTAGACATGAATGTTGTTCTAGCTGACTCTGAACTATTGACTTTTTCCAGACTATACCATGCCATTTTGCCATTCTCTGCATTTACTCTCATTGTTTCGTCATCCAGGAATGAATTCTCTCTTCCTGATCTCACCACCACCCCACATACTTCCACAACTCTCTCTCTTCTCATCTCTATTTTTTTAAAAATCTTATTCAACTGACCTCGCTTAAACATACCTGAACCACAGACCTTTAGGCTCTGTGCCACTTGGAATTAACCCTCTCTCTTCCATTTTCCTGGAGTGTCTTGAGGATACCACTATTTTTGGCATTTAGGGCACTTTACTTTTTCTAAAATTAGCTACCTATGTCCGTCTCTAAGATTATATTGCCCTTTAACATGTCTTCCCTGTATAGGTACTCAATAATTTCATGTCAAACAAATGGATAAGTAGATGATGTGTGCAGAATCGGGTTTGCCTGCTCTGTTTGAAGCAATACCACAATATCATGTTGAGAACATCAGCAGTAGCAATGAATGAAGCAGAAGCAGAAGCAGAAGCAATGAATGAAGCAATGAAGCATCTGGTTATCCATATTTACAGAGAAATGTCACAAGTGGATTTTCCATGAGGTTGCAGTTCATAAAACTAAGGTACCAGGGGGGTCACTTTATTTCTCAAGGCCAAATATGTGCCAGCTCTGGTGAAAATCTGTTTTAAGTATAACTGAAATGCACAAAGCCAGCTTGCCTTTAACCATTTTAATATTTTCATATCAGACAATATTAAAGAGATAAAGAAAAGCAACAAAGGCTATAGACAACCTAACTCTTAAATAAAGGATTGGGAAGCCTTTGAAAAAAAGTGAAATATTCATTTTAGGTTCAAAAGCAAACACAAAGCCCCCCATAAGTAATACCAAAATAATTTAAAGTAAAATTAATATCTAAGAGAAATAAATCAGGGGAAAGGAACTCCAAAATATAACATATTCTTGGGAAGAGATTAAAAACAAAAGAGAAATTTCAGAATTCAAAAGTGGGGTATGAGTGGGTAGGGAATGAAAAGGCTGATCATATTTCACAGATCTCTTGAGTTGTTTAGTTAAACATTTCAAGCATCTCCCCAAGGAGAAGACTAGGAGAAGCACACACCACTAATTTAATTTTTCTTGTTTGGGCCACATACCAGGGAAGAAACGACTGCTCACCCCCACAGTACGGATTTCCCACATTTCTGACCATAAATGTACAGTAGTTTAACATTGTAAGAATTCCTGCAAGATTGTTTAAATATGGGCTTTTCTCTGTCTTCCTTTATAATGCTTGAACTCTGAAAATCCTTATTTGTAATCTCAAAGTCATAATTGGAAAATAGCTTACAATTCAAAGTATTTGAATTGTTCGTTAAAAAATTTAAAATTCAGCATTGTAATTGAAATCTATGGAAAAGTCTAGATGTAGTGGGAAAATGTCTGAAACTCATCTATAACACAAAGAACTCTTTTTCTAGATCAAGGTCTGAAGCATGAAGCCTTCACTAGATGAACTCTGTAATAAATTTAATTTGTATCTGTCAACCTCATTTCATATATGCAATCCTCGGAGTACCAACATTGGTTATAGTATTATTCTTAGGCTGTAAATCTGGTTATAGAGGTAAAACAATGCTACTGTGAGGTCCTATTGCTTATAGCAATAAACCCCTTTGCAAGAGACCCAAGTCAGACCCAACTTCTACTTAACTCTGTATTTTTTAAACAAGGCTTTAGTGTAATACAGCAGAGAATGGAGTAGGACAAACTCTAAAGCTAATGTGTCTATTGCCTGAGCCTGCAGAAAACTAAAGGCAGTAAAGCTTAAATAAGGCATGTCCTCTAATTAATCATCCTTTTATAAACTACCTTTCCTGGGCCTGGTACTCACATTGCAGGATGTAGGGCAAGAGCACAATGTAAATTCACTAGGTCTACTTCTAAATAGATAAAAAGTACTCACAAATCATTAAATAAATTATGTTCTATCCTCTTATCATGAGAAATATAATTTTAAATGACTTGAAAGTCCAGATTTGGATTCAAACTTTTTGGACTCTTTGAGTGATCAAAGGACAACCAGGCTCTGAATAAACTGGCCTTGCTTCCCTGGCCTCCTGCTGGAATGTGCAAAGACCCCTTTCACCACAGTCTTTGCCCATTCCTTTACATTTGTCTGAAATGCCTGCCCCTGACTTTTTCCCCTAATCACGTCTTCCTGATCTTTAAGACTGTAGTTCAGACTCACTCACAGTTCTACACTTGTAAATCCATCGGGCTCATCTCAGTAGGCAGTGTCACCCATTCACTAATATGACTAAGTGATCACTACTCGAGCCTCACTCAACTGAAAGTCTCAGGAGGCCATTTCTGCATTTGCTTACCATTTTATCCCCAGCATCTAGCCAAGCACACCACACACAGGTGCTCAATGAATACTTGTGAGCACAGGAATAATTTCTGGAGCATCTTCAAAATGAAGATTTCCTAAACACCCTTCCATCCCACAGGTGATTCTGGAGCGGTTGTCTTTGACCCAATATTGGAATATGTTAAGACCTAACAATGATATTTTCTGCAGGATTTTGTGCCTCTTTCTATTTCCATCTTCCCATCTCCCCTTGTATTATTAGCTCCTTTTCCTGTTTCCCTAGCACCACTGTATAATATTATATATATATAAAATATATTATATATATAAAGCTGTGTATAATAATATATATATCATATATAACTGTTATTTTTAGTTATTTTGAGATATCTTTTACACATAATAATATTTATTTCAATGCACAGCTTATAAATTATTCCAAACTACATAGTTGTATAACTACCATCACAATCAGGACATAGATTCATAGCCCTTTGTATATAGCTTTCTTTTGGAGCTACTATATTACTGTAGTCCTACTTGTTTGTGCACAGGTCTTCAATACTAGATTAAAAACTCCTTTCCTTGAGAGCGAGAAACAATATCTAATTCTTCTTTACTCTTCTATGCCTACTGCAAAGTCTTAAAATAAACGTGGGTTGGGAAAATATGCTTATAAACCAATTAACTAATTAATATATTGCACTATTCTATGGCAGGTGCTACCTTGCCCATCGTAAGAATACAAATCTATTCTATCTTGGTCAACTTGTATAGAAAGTTATAATTCTCAATGTATCAAAACTAGTATCACAAAAAAAATTTGAAATTCATTGCTTACCATCTCCTGTTTCTGCACAGAGTTGTAAACCCAAGTTATTCTGTGGATTAATTACCCAATGATTGCTGGTCACAGTGATATCGAAGACAAGCCAACCCACATCTAAAGCTTGGGCCTTTCTTGTGTCTAACAGGAACAGATCTGCATCCCTACGGAGAAAAAGAACAAAAAAAAGTTAAAAGTGTGAACGAAGACCATCATTTCCTATACTTAAGTGAAAACATTCCAAAGGCACTCTTTAAAATAACAAAAGTTAAAAAAAAATAACAAAAGTTAATTAAAGAACAAGAGGAACAAGTGACTCAAGTGATGAGTAATAAGATACAGAATGTTTTATTGTTGGGCCCACTACCCAAGTCTGGTGCAAATTAGTAATATCTGAAAGTAATTTCCATTTTCCTGCTCTTTGCTGGCCCTTACAAACTGACTTAGTGGTCTAGATTTGGGCTCTGATAATCAGTGTTTCCTGAAACTCCTGTCTGTAGTAGCCCTTCCTGGCAAGTTCACTAGTAAGGATCAAACGGAGGAGAAATGGACAGGAAAATGGATACTCTAATTTCGATGAAGGTGGACGGTCAAAGCAATGGAGCAAGGGCAGGCAAGCATCTGCTTTAGAGATAATTTTCCCTTATTTTTCATTTTCACTATACTTGTTTTTTTTTCCCCATTACATAATATATATCTTTATTTTTTTTAAAGATTTTATTTATTTATTTGACAGACAGAGATTACAAGTAGGCAGAGAGGCAGGCAGGGAGAGAGAGGAGGAAGCAGGCTCTCCGTGGAGCAGAGAGCCCGATGTGGGGCTTGATCCCAGGACCCTGGGATCATGACCTGAGCCGAAAGCAGAGGCTTTAACCTACTGAGCCATCCAGGCGCCCTATATCTTTATTTTTTATTTCATTTTCCATTTTGATTATATAGTTACTTTATGGATAGCAGAGGCCAAGAGAGGCTCTCAGACCATACCATTGGACTAAAGGATGAATCCCACGAATTGAGCAGCAGATACACCCTGACTTGCTTTAACATCAGCTATGATTACGAATGTGTATGTTTGAGAATAGTCTCCACAGGTCACTGTGATTAACATTTATCAACCTTGACTATAGCATTAAATTTCCAAATGTATGAATATTTGTTGAGTTATAGTTAACTGCTTAATTTATGATATCCTTACTACAGGCAGCCTCTGATCTAAAAGTTACATATGCCCAACATTTAATCCTTACAGCAACTCTTCTTCAAAGTAGCATAGACATATACTATTATGTATTTTTATGACTTTGATACTGTGCTGAATCTGTTTAAGAACATATTATTTATATGAGGAAAGACAAAGCTATGTCTAGTCATCCATGTTAAATACTATTCTGCATTTGCCATCTAGCTGCATCACACAAGTCACTTCAAAGGTGGCTTACAAATGTAAAAAACTCATTTTTTTGAGTTTTACTCAAAACTCATTTTGAGTAAAAGCAAATTATGTATATATATATATGTATATATATATGTATATATATATATGATTTAAGAGGAAAACTCTATTATCATTGAAAATTTAACTGTTTTTACAGAGTGAAGATTCTTAATATTTTAGAAGCTGCATCTTCATTCTCTTTATTTCAACTTGATTTATTTCATTCTGTCACTAACCTGGAGAAGTTAAAATTAAGGCATTATGATTATTTAAATCATCCAGGTACCCTAATCCCAATGATGCAAATTTCATTCTCCTTCACAGCTTTAATCACAATGTTTACCAAAAGAGGGGTACAGATATCTTTTCATATATAACATGGGACTTAGTTTGAGATACCAAAGACATATGGCAAGCATAAACTACAATGCAATGAAAATATTCCATTAGTTCTCACTTGAATTTTCAGGACGCATTCTATTCATATTATGAAGGGATATCAGTCAAACTGTCCCTCTTCTTCCTAAGGCAGAAAACTCATCAAGTAAATAAAGCTTGAGAAATACAAATTATCCTTAAATTCTTGAGATATTTGGTAAATATCTTTTGAAACTGTATTATTGGAATAATTTAATCACATTATCAGGTTCTGAAACAGAAGGAGTCACCCTGTAGCTTGGGAAATACACAAGTACTACCCTGCTGTCAAGCCTGCTTTCAATTTGAAATTTGGCATGAATGTTCTACTGAAGTCTGCAGAGTTTATAATGCCACCCTTGGCCTGAAATAAGCAAACACTTGAAAAACAAAAAAAGAACAAAGAGGTAAAATTTGAGACAATTTCTACTAAGTAACAAGTATCTTTAAGTAGTTATCCAGGTAATATTTTCTATTATTTTAAGATTGTGGTATTTTTCCAGAAAAAAATACCCCCAAACTATCGACATCCAGGTACCCAAATTTTCAAACATGTCTGTGAAGAAAATGGTTTCAGTTTTAATGGATATATTTAGAAAAAGTGTCAGCCAAAGGATTCAAGCAAGCCCTAAATATCTGAATTTTAGAGATACAACTTGCAATTCATCGGAAGGCAAATCTAGGCAGATGATATGGTTTGAAAAATCCATACATTTCTAGTTCCCCCTCTTAAAATTTTTGAAGTTTTGATTGTTTTCATAAGCTCCATGGTTTCTATTCCTGACCAAAGCTATTTTATGTTTGACTGATAAATTCTGTTCTTTAATTTTTCCTCTCTCCTCTTCTAGAAGTTCTTCTGTATTACCCACAAGCTACAGAATACACTTTGGAAGAATGAAGTCTATTATCCAATCAACACAACGGATACAATTCCGCAATTTTTACTCACGTAGTTCCTTTCATAGAAGTCTCTTAAAAATAAATCCCTACCCATTCTGTAGAAAATTAGATGTGGGGACGCCTGGGTGGCTCAGTTGGTTAAGTGACTGCCTTCGGCCCAGCGTCCTGGGATCGAGTCCCACATCGGGCTCCTTGCTCAGCAGAGAGCCTGCTTCTCCCTCTGCCTCTGTCTGCCTCTGCTCTCTCTCTCTCTGACAAATAAATAAATAAAATCTTAAAAAAAAAAAAGAAAATTAGATGTGATTTCTTTAGAAGTACAAAATTACTCCACTAAAAATGGAACTTACATCACTGGAAATAGTAGAAATACTATGTCCAATGAACAGTATAAAAGAAACCTGTTACAGTTGTCTCATCTTACTATTTTTACCTGATATTTTTATAGAAATTCTTGAAATACCTAATAAAAGATATTTTAAAATATTAATTCATTTAAAAGGAATGCAGTAGAGAAAAAATAGATATGTAGCAAAATATATTTACTTGTAGCAGAAATAAATCCGTAATAAAATTCTGTATTGTTTACAATCATAACAATGAAACTAAAATTAAAATCTACATTCTGGCAGAGACAATAGAGTCCATTTACATGGATGTATATAAGCAAATGTTTCACAGTGGTATTGTATTAGTTTTCTAAGGCTGCCATCACAAAGTAACATAGACTGAGTGGCTTAAATAACAGAAATTTATTGTCTCACAGTTCTGGGGGCTGGAAGTTCAAATCAAGGTGTAGGTAAGGCTAGTTCTTTTGAGAGAGATGAGGGAAGTATCTGTTCTAGACCTGACACTGTCTCTTATAGCTGTTCATCTTTTCCTTGTGTCTTCATATCATCTTCCCTCCATGTGTCTCTGGGTCCAAATTTTCCCTTTTTATTAGGAAGCCCTAATTGCCTTGTTTTAATTTAATTATCTCTTTAAAGACCCTATCTCCAAATAAGGTCACATACTGAGGGCCTGGAGGCTCAGACTTCAATATATGATTTGGGGGAGAGGTGGAGTACAGTTCAACCCATAAGATTATTTTAAAATATTTTTTTACAAGCAGAAATTATCCTAGATGTGAATGTTCTATGTTTATGTTACAATTATCAACATTGAAAGGTTTTCAAAAACAAATATGTTAAAGTTATATTGATTAAAATAACTCATCATTACTAAAATTTATGTTTTTTCTTTTTCAGAAAGAATTTGAACATTTGTCTAGACTATGATATAAATCAGGATAACAATTTCTTATATAGCTAAATGAAGTCATCATGCAAGTGTTAAGTACAGAGTTATACTTAACAGATAAAGGATTCATAGCATGCATATAGACTTCCTACATGTGAAATATATAAATATATTAAAAATAGTTACTCAAAGGTGAATAATATGTATGTGTGTGTGTATATATATATATACATACATACACATTTATGTATGTATGTGTGTGTGTGTGTGTGTGTGTATATATATATATATATATATGCACACATTTACAGTTTGGTACACATTTGCATGGAACTTACTTTATTCATGTCCAAAGACTTAAACATGTCTAGTAATGGGAATTGGTAGACTGTAGATATTGATTGGCAAGGGTGCTTTTCATTTTACTGAGAGAGGAAAGAGTTTTGCATATGTGCCTTGGGAGTCTGAAAATACCAGAAGGGTAGGAAGCATAGGTACTTCACTAAGGACTGAACAGCAGGAGCCAAAATTTAACAAGCTTTGAATTGTCATCATACTTACAATTCAAAAATATAGATTGATGGAATGAGAAAATGAAGGTTATATATTTAAGAATGTGACAACAGAAGAGCTAAACTTTATCTTACCATCTTTATGTAGATATCAGTGTAATGTAAAGATAAAAAAGGATCTAGGAATCAGACGGAGCTTGAACAATTAAGGAATTCCTGTCTCAGTTTCTACAATGTTTAAAATATAGTATGGTAACCCCTCCTTAAAAAACCAAATATAATATAATCTGAATATCTTTTTTTTAATTTAATTTTATTTTTTTCAGTGTTACAAAATTTATTGTTTATGCATGAGAGGAAAATTACAGGTGAATTTTTACCTGGTGTGTCATAACACAGATGACTGTAAATTGTTTAATTTTGACCTTTGAAAATTGGGGAAGTTTTATTTGTGGAGTCACATTACCAACAAACAACCTGAGTCAAGGTTATTTGGGGGTCCTTAGAGATGGTAGCAATAGAAATGGTTACAACTAAAGGAGAAAGGAGGAAGAACAATGATAAGGGAAGGAGCAGAATGAAGGTGGGAGCAAGGAGGAGAGGATATGAAGGAGGCAGAGAAAAAGAAGACACACAAGGAAATTCAGTAACTCTTCCTGGGTGTGTTGTCTTGAAAAATCCAGTAATTGTCTTTGTAAGTCACTCTCTTAAAAATCACTTATATAAGCATAGAGTCAGAAGTTGTTTTGTGGATATAATATCTGTCCTTCTAGAAAAGCCTAAAATAAACAATAATAACAATAAATGTGTATGTACTGGTGCTTTTGATATCATACTACTTCCAATGCCAGCATCATACACAGACTGAAAAAATGCTATTTTTCCGACAATATAGGTGGACCTGAAGATGATGTGGTTTGTAGTATTGTGATACATGACCTAAAATACTGTGATAGACATGATGTCAAACTGCATGTAAAAAGTTTAAAAGCTTTCAGATATATATTTTGAGAGTAAACAAGAAATATGACTATATAAATATTTTACACATAAGTATATGAGTAAATTTTTTGGTATTATGTAACTGCATTCATTATATAGCTGTGTTTATAAAAAAAATCCATTATATAAATATTCAATTTCTCCAATTTTTTGGATCTTTTACTTGGATCAACCAGGAAATCAAAGAAGAACTTAAACAATTCATGGAAACCAATGAGAATGAAGACACTTCATTCCAAAACCTATGGGATACAGCTAAGGCGGTCCTAAGGGGGAAATACATAGCTATCCAAGCCTCCCTCAAAAAAATGGAAAAATCCAGAATACAACAGCTGTCTCTATACTTTAAAGAACTTGAGAATCAACAACAAATTAAACCAACTTCACATACAAGAAGGGAAATAATCAAGATTAGAGCAGAGATCAATGAGGTAGAAACTAGAGATACAGTAGAACGTATCAATGAAACTAGAAGCTGGTTTTTTGAAAGAATCAATAAGATCAATAAACCATTGGCCACACTAATCCAAAAGAAAAGAGAGAAAGCTCAAATTAATAAAATTATGAATGAAAAGGGAGAGATCACAGCTAACACCAAGAAAGTAGAAACAATCATCAGAAGTTATTATCAACAGTTATATGCAAATAAGTTAAACAACCTAGATGAAATGGATGCATTCCTGGAAAAATATAAACTCCCAAAACTGAACCAGGAAGAAATTGACAACCTGAATAGACTAATATCTAGTAACGAGATTGAAGCAGTGATCAAAAACCTCCCAAAAAACAAGAGCCCAGGACCTGACAGATTCCCTGGGGAATTCTACCAAACTTTCAAAGAAGAAATAACACCTAATCTCCTGAAGCTGTTTCAAAAAATTGAAGCAGAAGGAAAACTTCCAGACTCTTTTTATGAAGCCAGAATTACCCTGATCCCCAAACCAGGCAAAGACCACACCAAAAAGGAAAATTTCAGACCAATATAACTGATGAATATGGATGCTAAGATTCTCAACAAGATCCTAGCAAACAGGATCCAACAGCACTTTAAAAAGATTATCCACCATGACCAGGTGGGATTCATCCCTGGATTACAAGGATGGTTCAACATTCGCAAATCAATCAATGTGATAGAACAAATCAATAAGAGGAGAGAGAAGAACCACATGGTCCTCCCAATTGATGCAGAAAAAGCATTTGACAAAATCCAGCATCCGTTCCTGATTAAAATGCTTCAAAGCATAGGGTTAGAGGGAACATTCCTGAATTTCATAAAATCTATCTATGAAAGACCCACAGCAAATATCATCCTCAATGGGAAAAAGCTCACAGCCTTCCCGTTGAGATCAGGAACACGACAAGGATGCCCACTCTCACCATTCTTGTTCAACATAGTATTAGAAGTCCTAGCAACAGCAATCAGACAACAAAGAGACATAAAAGGTCTTTTTATTTTGGCAATGAAGAAGTCAAACTCTCTCTCTTCACAGATGACATGATACTTTATATGAAAAACCCAAAAGACTCCATCCCCAAATTACTAGAACTCATATAGCAATTCAGTAACATGGCAGGATACAAAGTCAATGTACAGAAATCAGTGGCTTTCTTATACACTAACAATGAAAATGCAGAAAGGGAAATTAGAGAATCGATTCCACTTACTATAGCACCAAGAACCATAAGATACCTGGGAATAAAACTAACCAAAGAGGTAAAGGATCTATACTCAAGGAACTACATAACACTCATGAAAAAAATTGAAGAAGACACAAAAAGATGGAAGACCATTCCATGCTCTTGGATCGGAAGAATAAACATTGTTAAAATGTCTATACTGCCTAGAGCAATCTATACTTTTAATGCCATTCCGATCAAAATTCCACCGGTATTTTTCAAAGAGCTAGAGCAAATTATCCTAAAGTTTGTATGGATTCAGAAGAGACTTCGAACCGCTAAGGAAATGTTGAAAAACAAAAATAAAACTGGCAGCATCACGTTACCTGATTTCAAGCTTTACTACAAAGCTGTGATCACCAAGACATCATGGTACTGGCATAAAAACAGACACATAGACCAGTGGAACAGAGTAGGGAGCCCAGATATGGACTCTCAACTCTATGGTCAAATAATCTTCGACAAAGCAGGAAAAAATATACAGTGGAAAAAAGACAGTCTCTTCAATAAATGGTGCTGGGAAAATTGGACAGCTATATGTAGAAGAATGAAACTCGACCATTCTCTTACACCATACACAATGATAAACTTGAAATGGATAGAAGACCTAAACGTGGGTGAAGTAGACATCATGTTTATATGATCATATCATGATTATATGTTCTCCTTATGATCAGGCATATATAGTATGCAGACATGCCCAGTATGGATGCAGTTTTGATCGTTGGAAATGTTAACTTTCTCTACTGTCTAAATAGCTGACTAAAGGGAGTAGTCTTATTTTAAAACTAAATAAAAAATTATGATGAAAATGTCTGATGTGAAATTAGCTAGTCTGGGATTCTACCTCTGAAGGTAACAAAAATTGATCAAAGAATACTAAAACTAAGTGGGATATAAATTACTGAGCCAAACTGTTATTTTATTGATGAAAAAATTTAAAGAGAGATCAAATTATTTCTTATGGTTACTCAGCCAACTGGGAGAGCAGATCTCAGTTCTCCATATTTCATTTCAGAACACTTTGTTTTATATAATGGCAGCTCTCTTTAGTCCTAACTATATTTTGACTGTTCTCCTCATACCAAAAGATCACTGGTTTTTGGACTGGAATACCAAAAGTTTGAGTGGAGCCACCAACCCAAAACAAGATGGTAGAATTGGAGCCAAGGAGTGACCTGAGACATTTTGTAAATCCATTCATCCATCCATTCACTAACTCACTCTTTCAATTTAACATATATTGACTCCCAGTGTGGGTTTTATATTGTATCATTTTAACAAAACTGTAACTACCTTGTAAGGTTCTGGAGTAGGATTGGCCACAAAAGAAATTTAGGTAAGATTTGGAAAGTGGAGTAGTAGCTATATTTATGCTTGGAAGACTTCCACATGTTCAAGTGTTATTACAGCTTAGGCATACTGTCGAGATCTGCTGGTTCACCTTTTTGGTGTGGGGCAGCAGGTGAGCCTGCAGCTCCTTCAGACCCCACTGAATCTTCTTGTTCAATTTTTCTGAATCCAGGATCAGACATGAGGACATATCTATGAGGAAAGATTTGATAGCAAGGAAATCATCTGCATCATTGAAATTGGAGGCGGGAAGACAGGTTCCAATTTGTCCTCATGCCTTCCAGATCATCGTTTCAGGTTCTACTTTGTCCTTCCTTTCCCCAACTCACCCATCTTTTCTTCCAGCCTTCTCTGAGGATCTTAGGCCCAGCATCAAATGTAGAGCAACAGCCTTACATAGACTCTTAACTAACTTCTACAGTTGCATAAGGTCAAATCCCTATAATAAATCCTTATGGTATCATTCCCCAGAGGGATTAAACAGCTACCTTGTATTTGGTCAATTATATTGAGTCACTTACATCATAGAAGAACAGTACTGATTCTCACTGGAATAGGAACTGTGGATACGAATTTTCCTTCTCTGCCTATAAGGTTTCTGCCAATATCACTATCCATGAAATTACAGAATACCCTATTTACTATCATGGAATTTCAAAGCTGCTTCTGATCAAAAAGCTCATTTAACAGCAAATGTAGTGCAGAATGGACTCATGCTCATGGAATTCTTTGGTCTCTTACTATGTTACCCATTGCCTTGTAGCAGATGGCCTGATAGGACAAGGAAATGCCCTCTTTGAAGACTGTTATGCCTCCAGTTGGTCATCAGTATCTTGTACAAATGGACTAACATCCTCAGGAAGATTTATATGCTCTATATCAGCAACCAGTATATGGCTATTTCTCTCACAGCCCTCTCTCTTGAGTCTAGAAATCAAGGGGTGGACACAGGAGTGGCTCCTCTTACAATTCCTGATCCAATGAGCAAAAATGTTGCTGCTTGGCCCCAAAATGTTGGGCTCTGTTGGTCCAGAGTTCTTAGTTCCCAATAGTAGAAAGGTACCATTAGTAGCTTAGCAGTGGTTCCATTAAGTTAGAAATTGAGACATCCATATGGTCACTTTGGGCTCTTCAGGCCAGTGAATCAACAAGCTGATAAAGCACTGCTATAGTATGCGGGTTGATCAACCCTAAGTATCAAAGAGGAAACTAAGTTGATTCTACCACAGTATGAGAAAGGAGCATGTCTGAAATATAAGACATCACCTGAAACACCCTTTAGTTCTCCCATGTCCTATGATAAAAGTCAGTGGAAAACTAGAGCTCAATGCAGGCATTACTACTAATGGCCCAGACACTTCAAGAATGAGTATTTCTTTTACCTCACTAGATAAGGACCAATGACTGGAAGTAGTAGTTGGTGAAAACAAAAAGGATATGGATTACATCACAGAAAAAGGAAATTATAAATACTAAATACCACCATGTGTCCAGTTACAGAGTGAGGGTTGTAACATTTATGAGTATTCCTTTCTTATTTTGATATTAATGTATTTGTACCCTATGAACAAATTCTTTTTCTCCCTTCCCATCTACTGTAAGTAGTTTTGATGGTAGCTAACTTCATATTTTGTATTGAAGTGACAGGATATCAAATGGGCAATATGACCCAGCTAGAAAAGTATTGAATAACATCCAAAGATGGATAAAAAATCAGAGAATGATTTGCCTATTATATTTTTTGGAAAGTATAAATGGTTGTAAAATGTATGTGTTGGTGTCAGTTTGACAAAGATGGACTGCTGTGGTTTTGTACTTTGTCAAATCAGCTAAACTGAAACCCAGGCTCCCCAAATTCTCTTCCCTGTTTGGGTCTATGTTAAGGTTAGCCATACAAGAAATCTATGCAGGAGCTGAAGGGAAGCAGCAGCCAAGTTTATGCTTGGAAGATTGGTAAAGTGCCAGGTTTCCTCCTGCTCACATGCATTGCTGCTGATCTGCTGGCTCACCTTATTGTGGGGAGCAGCTGGGTCTGGTGCTTTTCCAGCTTCCACTGGATCTCACTAACATCAGTTTCTCCAAATCCTGGCCCACAGTTACTCCTGCCAGGTCATCCCCTTCACCTTCTCCACATCCTAAACAAGGGGTATGTGGAGGGTGGTGAAGTTTACCAGCTTACCCTACAGCTCACTCACATCACTGAAGTTGAGTCTTTCTGAGAAGTAGAATGGTTTCCAATATGTCCTTGGAGTTCCAGCTTATCCTCCCAGGTGTTAGTTCTCTTCATGCTCTCCTACCCCACATCCATTTCCCTTCCCAGTTCCCTATACTACAAACTTCAGACCCATCACCAGATGCAGAAACAACAGCCTCACATGAACTCTTTAACCAGGTCCCACAATGGCAGAAAGACACATCACTGTAAGTCCTTTATTCTTTATCACATATATGATTCTATTGCTCTTACCCAACACTAGTGGACATTCTCCCTGCTATGCATTGAATTGTGTCCTTCAAAATGATATGTTGAAGTCTTAATCCCAGGCACCTATAAATATGATCTTATTTGAAAATAGGGTCTTTACAGTGTAATCAAGTTGAGATTTGGTCATCAGGGTGGAGCTAATCCAGTATGGCTGCTCTCCTTATAAGAGGAGACACAGATAGACACACTCAGAAGGAAGATAGCTAAAGAAAGACAAAAGCAGAGATGGAAATTATGCCGACACGAGCCAAGGAATATCTGGGGCTACCAGGAAAGGATCATTTCTTAGAGGTTTTGGAAGGAATGTGGCCCTAGCAGAACCTTGACTTTGGACTTCAGGCCTCCAAAACTGTTAGAAAACAAATTTCTATTGTATTAAGCCATTCAAATTTTTGCTAAGTTGTTACAGTAGCTTTTGCAAACTAATACAGTTCTCTAGTTGGGATGTTTCACATATTAAACAGGAGGTGGTATGCAGTATCAAAGAATGAAAAAGTGTCCGTAAGATTTGGTAACAAGGATGCTGTTTGTGGATAATGTTGATGGATAATCAATAGAATGGAATTATGAGAATCAAATTGCAGGAGTTGAGAGATGAATAAATATAAGAAAGTGAGAGGATTTAAAGCAAAGTTATAATGATCTTCTTTCTAAGTATACCTTTACAAAGCAAAGAATCATAGTTGCAGGTGGAATTGGTATCTGTTTAATTTCAACATTGACTTGCTATACATTGGCTTTGCTTAGAATAGTTATGCCCTTTAAGTCATCTTTCTGAACTTGTTTTTTCTTCAAGTAAAGATTAAAATAATATCTATCTCAAAAATATATTGCAGAGGTGAAAGGACTCACAAATAAGAAATGCTATGCAAACTAAAATTGTTATTTTCTTTTTTTTACGATTACTATTTTCTTACCAAAACACATTTATCACATGTAAGTATATATATTAATAAGTACTATATATTATGCTTGGTGGCATAATTAGAAACAGAAGTGACTTATGCAACTATTACTGTAAAAGTTCCTTAATAACCTATAATTATAAAATTTAGATATAAGTATTCATTCATTCTCTTTAACTTTAGTAACATTTATTGATGCATATAATCCATAATGGATCTTTGTCCCTAAATCAGAGGGAAAAAATTAAGTTGAGAACTTATCAAAAGGAAGTAAAATTATTTATATAATCAATAATAAGAGATAACAAAAGAGAAATATTCTTCAGGTCAATAAATGTTTTCAGTTAGATTTATTTATGCATGTGTATGTATGTATACACATATACACATACATTATATATTATATAATAGAGAGAGAAGAAGTAGTTAACCAAGAGTGTAATCATTCTATAATCTAACCACCAAGCCCTAAATTTGGTCAAGAAAAGCTTTCAGAAATTGTCTGGAAGATACACAGATAAACTTTGGAGGAAAAGTGGCATTCCTCTATTTCTATAAGACATGAACCTTACAGTCTGCAGGACTTCTCCAGTCTTTACAAAATTTCTGCTGTTACAAGTATTTCACTTCCTTCCATCACCCTTTGCCTTTGAAGAGCTTATCAAGTCTATCTTGTTCTTTGACACACAGAAGTCTTTAATTTTGAGGAAATCCAATTTCTCTATTGTTTTCTTTTGTTGTTCATACTTTTGGTATCATATCTAATAACCTATTACCTAATCTGAGGTCACTCTGTCTCTGTCAAATAAATAAATAAAATCTTTTAATAAAAAAAAAAATGCAATGACAGCCACCCAAGGACCGAGCATACGTCTTTCTCTGGGCATTTGACATACATATCACAACAACATTTAAGGAGCCCAATGTACAACTCTAGTATGGAACATGTTAACAAGGGACAATTTAATAAATTATAGTCTCTGGAATTTTTGTCAAGAGTTTCTTTCAGGAGCAACATTAGCTTAAAAGTGTTAGAATTTGACTCTGTCAGCTGACTGATATTTTCAACTGATTTTTTTCCTACCAAAACAAATGTGAAATAATAAAATTCTATGAATCTCACAGAGCATCAATTTTCAGAACATCTGACTTAATGCTGTATTTACATTTCAAGGGTACAGATGTAAACTGGTAAAATAATAATATTAGATGAAGTTGAATGACAAGCATGGGAAAATAGAAGAACAAGTTGAATTCTCACTATGAAAAATCAGTTTTCTTTCTGCAGAGTTTTTTTTTTAATTGCTAAGATATTGTTAATGTTTAACAGGTTTCCTGGCATTATATCATCCCAAATTTTTCCCCTACAGAGAATCTATACATGTGCTACTGGAGATATATATACACACAGGAGGCCCCCTCATGCAACAAGAAACAAAGAAGTAAGACTATTACAGATCGTCCAACCACTTTTTAAAAAATATTTTATTTATTTATTTGAGAGAGAGACAGTGAGAGAGAGCATGAGTGCGGAGAAGGTCAGAGAGGGAAGCAGACTCCCTGTGGAGCTGGGAGCCCGATATGGGACTCGATCCCGGAACTCCGGCATCATGACCTGAGCCGAAGGTATTCGTCCAACCAACTGAGCCACCCAGGCATCCCTGTCCAACCACTTTGAATGCCTCCTAATCAATAAGCCATGTACCTAGAGCTCTTAGGACTTGAAAAACTCTTCGGTGCTATGAGTCTTAGGAAGCAAAATATGAAATTAGTCAAAGAAAAAATTGATGGACTAGCCCTTTATGCCCATTTTTTTTTTAAACTTATAGCTTAAACTTTTAAATAGAACAGGATTTCTCAACCTCAGCATTGTGGACATAAAGGGCACTCTCTATTGGGTGGAGGAGAAGTCCACTGTAGAAGGTCTGCTTGCATGTCCCACTATTCCAGCATTTCTACCCGCCGGACTCCACTGGCTCTCCATCCTCCCCCCCTCATCAACTGTGACCGTCAAAAATGTCTCCAGACATTGCGAAATGTTCCCTGGAGCCCACACTGTCCTCGCTGAGAACCAGGGAAAGGGAGCACGAATCCCTGCACACCAAAGAGACCATACAAGCTGTGCTTGTGTGCTGGCCTGTATAGAGAAAATGGCACCAGCCATGGAGCGTCCTGCTCTGCTATCCTGCTCTCAAGAGCCCATGAAATCTTCCTGAGTGGAAATTGTCAGTGGACATTCTGTTCTGAAGCATGTCCACAGAAGGATCACAAATCTTAGTGAAACAGGATGGGGGAGATGATGTAAATATGAAGCTGACTGGGAACTGGAATGATGACAGCTTAACTAAATATATCCAAGTAGTGAAGGTGGCTAATGACATCGAGCAGGCTAGCTTAAAATGTTTTTACAATGGAGTACAAAAATTTATATTCATAGCAGAACATTAGGAAAAGTTTGAGTTCTGCATAGCACATTTATACATATCTATGCACATGTGTGTGTATATGTGCATAGACACATGCACACACGTACACACATGCATGTGCATGCAGATGCATGTTCATATGTGTGTGAAAAAATTAATTCAAGTACAGCACTCAGCACAGTGCCAGACCCATGGTGAGTGCCCATTAAATGGATAATTGCCAGCTGCTATTCTTAGTAACAGTGATATTGGAACTGATAGTTTTACTTAAATTATTTAATTCTCTATACACTTCAACATTTTAATATTCAGGGATATTTCTCCCAGGACACACCCCTCTCTCTGTTTCTGTCTCTCTGTCCCTCCCTCTCCTCTTCCCTCTCAATGTCTCTCTCCCTCCAACTAAAGAAAATTCTACTCATCTTGAAAGGCCCAGCTCAAGGGTGCATTCCTCTCAGTGGTTTCCCTTAAGGTCCCTCACCTTCCTACATGAATAATTAATTTCCCCTTCATTTGTGTTTCCACAACACTTAGTGCATACTTACATCATAGTCCTTAGCACATTGTATTATAGTTATTAAAGTCTGTGTGCGGCAGGCCCACCGCAGCCCCTAGCCCCCAGGCTATGAGCTTTGGAGATTTTATTTACTCGGCTTTATGTCCCTTGTGCTTGCTACATGGTAGGCGCTCAGCAAAAGCATGCCGACCTCAGCTGAATTATCTGGAAAATTCAATCATGTGGAAACCTCATTTCCCAATAATGCCAGATATACGAGGTGTGACTGAAGAGCAAGGCCTTCTATATAGAATCTGGGGCTGTCAGCCTTATATGAAAAGGCTAAATAAGTGAAATGATGCAAAGTGTGTTAACTTTTTACCAAGAAAAATAAAAATCTGGATAAATATCAGAATTCTCCTTTAAATTGCACATATTTAAATATGAGTAGGAACAAATGGGAGAGGTGGGAGATGGTAGAACTAGAACATATTATTTTAAGACTTTTAAGTCTCACTAAGATAAATACATGTGAAAGAGATGACATAATGGGTCTTTTAAAAAATTTTCATTGCCTAACACTGTCAAAAAGTTCATGTATTAGATGATTAATAGATTAGACAATGTCTTGAATATCAAACATAGCTACAAACATCAGTCTGAGTTACCTCAATCAGCCCCACGACAACACTCCTCGATAATAACATTAGGGAAAGTGAACTTTATGTATGTGAAATATATAGATGCGTTGTTGAATGCACTGTATTGAAGAACAGTCTGCATTGACAGTTCAATTGTTTCTGAGTTTAATTCAAAACACTAAATAACACACAAGTCTGAAGATAGAAGTTTTACATAGAAATTTTAAGAGGTGACCCTAGCTTTGAAAATGGCCAGAAGTATTAGTTTCTTTTTCCTTTCCTACTTCCATTTTAGTTCTTGATTTAAAAAATATATGAAACCATAGATAAGTAATACGAAACAAAATATAATAATAATTGGATTTCAAAAGTACCTTTTTTTTAGTTTTTATTTAAAGTCTAGATAGTTAACATATAGTGTAATATTGGTTTCAGGAGTAGAATTTGGTGATTCATCATTTACATATAACACCCAGTTCAGAAGTACTTTTTGAAATTGAATTTTTTTCTGTTTGAACTGTGATGACATGATAAATAAATGAAGTACTTTTAATCTGTTCCTCCTCACTTTCAGAGACTTAAAGTCAAGGTTCCTAGTTGGCACAATAACTTCCCATTAGTGGAAAGGAAAGATATAGATTTACTTAGTTATCTTCATTTTCTGTGGGGGGAAAGTGACTTCTATGGCTTAATTAAAAAAGAGAAATTACTGCTAAATGCTAGTGTTTTGTTCAGTTTTGTTTTGTTTTGGTTTTTGCCCACCTCTACCTCTGGCAAAGGTACCTTGAGAAAGCTATTTTGTAAAGAAATCTGTAGCATGAGTTTGTTTCATTATTGTCTTTGTCTCAACTATAATTAAACTTGTTTCTGATTATAAAAATAATGTTGGCTATAAAAATTGAGAAAGTACACAAAAGGGTAAGAATTAAAATTTCAAACCCACAAGACTGCAATAAACACTTAGTGCTTCCTTCTGATCTGTTTTCCATATGAATTTATTTAAAATAGTATAATTATGCCCCATACTTTAATCAATTAATGTTATAGTCTGAGAACCTTTCAGTGTTATCAAATATTTTTAAAACACAATTTCTACTTGTTATATAAAGTATAGTACCTCCATTTTCCATAAAATGAAATATGACATTTTCTGCTTAACAAGTTATGTGATTGCAAATAATAATACTGTAGTAAATATTTATATGTGAATCTTTGTCCAGTTTGTCTACATCTCTGATATTTCTGTGTAATTCATAAATAACTAGTCTTCCATCTCCATCACTCTTCAACTGTATTCCAAAGAAGAGTTTGATTATTTGTTTAACATATGCTTTCAGGGGCAAGTTCAGAGATAGTTTCCATGATGTTGCTGTTAAGTTGGGTGATATTCATTTCATTATTAAACTTAAAAGTGTACCAATTGCTTTTTTATGAATCAAAGATCTGGTGGTGTTTTATTAAGTAAAGGCACCTGGCATCATATTACTTACTTGATCTGTACATAAAAAACAGGTATCTGTAAATGGTAGTTATTGTTACTGTAATAACCACCTACTTTTGGCCCCCCATGGATATAATCCTCTAAACTCTAACAAAATAGATACTCCTACTGAGCTATATGAGTATATACTGACCAATGTATTTACAAATTATCAACTATAGTCTTTGTCCTGTGATAAGCACTAGTTCTCAAATCATCTGTAATACTTCTACTGTTCTTAAATACTTATTATTGTTTTTATTCTTTTCATATTTGTAAACTTGAGATCCCAAGATATACAGCAGTTTCCCCCATAGAGGAATTCCAAAGTCCATGCTCTTATTGGTATACATCACTATTATCTATGGTGGCTAAAATCCCACATGGAAACCTGAAATATTCTAAGAGGCACATGTGCTGTTTCCATATCAGCCATCCCTTACATATATATATTTTGAACAAAGAGGGAAGTGCAAAAAGTGAGTCCTGGATGTATGACAAAGACAAGGCATTTTCTTACACTGGATTAACGAGCCTCTAGTAATGGATGAATGTCTATTTCAAAGACAAGGAAAGCATTTTGCCAGAGATTCTTTCAGCTGATTAACAGTATATAAAACTGAAATGTAGGGTATACATGTTTGAGTTTGCATGTTTCAGAGATTGAAAAAGATAACTGGGAAAAAGCCTATACATATTAGCAAAAACAAAACCCACAGAAAACAGTAAGTAGAGGATAAACCTACAGGACAATTCAGCAACAATATGTGATAGTAGATTTCAAGAATGTCAACTTAAGTGAACTGAATTGACATGGAATTTAATTTACTGAACTGAACTTTTATAAATGCTATTCAGTAAATTGGACAGAAACCTTTGCAATCTATATGATCTTAGAGTTTAGAATGGCAAGTCAAGAGAGTACCAATCAAATATATACACGTACTTTAGAGTTTAGAAATCATTTCTCAAAGATTTAGGGAAAATATCAAGGATATTGGGAAATTTTGGATCTTAGAATAGCTCCAAACACATGTTAAAATAAGTAAACACTTAGCCAAATTATACTCAAGAGTACTGAAAAAACATGCAGGTGCAGTTGAAACACTGAGAGCAATGTTTTTCAAACCAGGTATAATTAGATAATTAGCAAAATTTCAAGATAAACAAATGTTTCATTGTTTGAAGAAATTAAAATTCTCAAAACTGTGAAATCTGATAAGCTAAGCATCAACACTCATAAATATTCCTACATGTATTATTCATAAAAATCAGCATGGATTGATCAGGAATCAATCTATACATTATTATCAATAGTCTCTTTTTTGTTTATTATGTCTTTTTTGTTTATTATGTCTTAAATTATGCAGTTCAGATACTTAAAAAATAGAGGTGAAAGAAAGTGAAATGGATGACTAGTTCAGTGGATAACACTTAAAATTATCCTGAGCAGGGGTGCCTGGGTGACTCAGTCAGTTAAGCCTGGGTGACTCAGTCAGTTAAGCCTCTGCCTTTGGCTCAGGTCATAATCCCAGGATCCTGGGATCGAGCCCCGCTCAGCAGGGAGCCTGCTTCCTCCTCTCTCTCTCTCCCTGCCTCTCTGCCTACTTGTGATCTCTGTCTGTCAAATAAATAAATGAAATATTTAAAAAGAAATCCTGAACATATACAACAATAGACTTAAATAAAAGTTGACACTGGACTGGATCCCTGGACTCTGGGATAATGATATGAGCTGAAGGCAGACACTTAACCAAGGGAGCCACCCAGGTGCCTTCTCATCACTTAATCTTATTTTTTTTAACTTTACCTATTTATTTGAGAAAGAAAGAGAGAGAGAGAGAGAGAGAGAGAGAGAGAATAAGCAGGGGGAGGGGCAGAAGGAGAGGGAGAAGCAGACTCCTCTCTAAGAATCCAACTACACAGGGCTTCTTCTCAGGACCGGAAGGCAAATGCTCGACAGACTGAGCCACACAGGCGCCCCCTCTCATCACTTAATTTTTAAAGGCACCATCAATGTGAGACAGGAATCCATCAGAACCCTAGAGGAGAACATAGGCAGTAACCTCTTTGATATCAGCCACAGCAACTTCTTTCAAGATATGTCTCCAAAGGCAAAGGAAACAAAAGCAAAAATGAACTTTTGGGACTTCATCAAGATCAAAAGCTTCTGCACAGCAAACAGCCAACAAAACAAAGAGCCAACCCACGGAATGGGAGAAGATATTTGCAAATGACAGTACAGACAAAAGGTTGATATCCAGGATCTATAAAGAACTTCTCAAACTCAACACACACAAAACAGATAATCATATCAAAAAATGGGCAGAAGATATGAACAGACACTTCTCCAATGAAGACATACAAATGGCTATCAGACACATGAAAAAATGTTCATCAT
>PISX010018046.1:0-14334 GCA_004024625.1 Mellivora capensis | reverse complement strand
CATCAGCAATGGCCATGGTCGCCAAGCTGTGGAAAGAACCAAGATGCCCCTCAATGGACGAATGGATAAGGAAATGTGGTCCGTATACACTGTGGAATATTATGCCTCCATCAGAGAGGATGAATACCCAACTTTTGTAGCAACATGGATGGGACTGGAAGAGATTATGCTGAGTGAAATAAGTCAAGCAGAGAGAGTCAATTATCATATGGTCTCACTTATTTGTGGAGCATAACAAATAACACGGAAGACATGAGGAGATGGAGAGGAGAAGGGAGTTGAGGGAAATTGGAAGGGGAGATGAACCATGAGAGACTATGGACTCTGAAAAACAACCTGAGGGTTTTGAAGGGGCGGGGGATGGGAGGTTAGGGGAGCCAGGTGGTGGGTATTAAGGAGGGCATGCATTGCATGGAGCACTGGGTATGGTACAAAAACTATGAATTCTATTAAGCTGAAAAGAAATTTTTAAAAAATGTCAGAAAAAAGAAAAAAAATAAAGGCACCATCATTATTTAGTATTAAAAGAACAATGTGGTATGCCAGGCTTTGTCTCTGACAAAAACAACAACCCCCCACCCCAAAATTTAGTATCCTTATTTTACAAATGAAACCACTGGACTGAGATTTAAACAAACAAAAATCCACCCATAGACAAATAGCTAGTTAGTGTTTGAACTAAGAAACAAACACAAGATTTATCTACCTTGGAATTACTGCCCTTAAAATAAGATCAGCACTTATTAAAATCTGTCTGGCTGAAATAGTGTTTCATGGGTATTAAGTATTATATACCCAAAGAAAAAGATTTCATAGTCAAATAATTTTGAGGAAGACTAGGTTTCTTCACTCTAAACCTTTTCTAAGAATTTAATATTTTTTTAAGATTTTATTTATTTATTCAACAGAGAGAGTGAAAAACACAGTGAGAGGGAACACAAGCAAGGGGAGTGGGAGAGGGAGAAGCAGGCCTCCCGCTGAGCAGGGAGCTGGATGCAGGACTCCATCCCAGGACTCTGGGATCATGACCTGAGCCGAAGGTAGACACCTAACGACTGAGCCACCCAGGTGCCCCTAAGAATTTAATATTCTGATGTGCATTATGAACTTCCTAGAGAATGGTTTAACGGGTAGGATTTTCAAATAGATTTGATCTCAGAAGCTTTTTATTCTTTTTTCTTCATTGAGCATTATGAGGGGCTATTGTCCCATTGAGCACCCACTGGGAACTCTGGCATTCTCAAAGACCAAGAAAAATCTTAACATCAGAGACTAGAAATATTCAACAAGGAGAGGGAGGAGAATTGGAGGGGACAAGATGGCTGTCTTTAAATATCTACCTCATCGAAGAATGACATACCATTTCACCAAAGAATAGATCTAGAGCTACTGAATGCAAGCTACTAGAGAAAGATTTCACCTGAATATGACATATCAATTAAGAGTTAAAAAAAAAAACAGGGGCGCCTGGGTGGCTCAGTGGGTTAAAGCTTCTGCCTTCGGCTCAGGTCATGATCCCAGGGTCCTGGGATAGAGCCCCACATTGGGCTCTCTGCTCAGCAGAGAGCCTGCCCCCACGCTCCCTCCCCACCTGCCTCTCTGCCTACTTGTGATCTCTGCCTGTCAAATAAATAAAATCTTTCCAAAAAAAGAGTTTAAAAAAAAACCAACAATGATAACAAAAGAACTGTCCAACAAAGGTAGCTTATCACCTATAAAGGTGTTACCCAAGAGACTTCTTCACTGGGGGAAAGGTCAGAGAACTCTACTAAGCTTTCTTTTCAACTCTTCTGTTTGATGGTTCATTTGTGGTGATTATCAACTGAAGTTTCCATATATTTAGTATTTCAGGTTATCTATTCATTTTTGCACCATTTTGAATTAAGCATTTTACAGGCAGAAGACATAAAGGTTAATGGTCAGAACCTGTTACAAATGTAATGCCTTATATCAAAATACACATAAATACACACAGGCAATTTACATTCAAGCCAGGGAGCAATAAAGTTATTCTTCTCTAACTTACAAAACACCAAGTTATTCAAATCATTTTAATTATCGATTTTATGTGTGTATACTAAAATGGAAGTTTTCTCATTTACAAAATGAAACAAGGGGCCTGGGAAGCATGAGACCATCTAGTATACAGTTTGGTGTCAAGAGGAAGGAAAAGCTAGGGAATGTGGAAGGCACATTTCAGATCAATTACTCTTCCTTTCAATGTGTCTATACCTGGTTTTCAATGTCTTTATATCCAAAGAAAAGATGATTTGATAGATCACATGGGTTATCAGTGATTTTTACTACAATTAGCCTATGTTTGCATAGTAAGGTAGATATAAAGTCATTACCTATTGGTGTATTCCTTGATGATCTGATATATGCTAATTTTAATTGTTTCATTTTCAAATCGACTATTGCTCTGGTCCTTGTATATTCGGAATTCAGCCGCTGTCACTGCTTCCCCATGAGGAATTTGAGTCAGATCAAACCGGAATTCTTTGTAATGCCTTCGCTGGTGAGAAAAATCTTTGTCTCTTTCAACTGAAGAAGGGAAAAAAAAAAAAAGGAAGGAAAAAATTAGTCCTTTACAAAATATGGAAATTAATGGTAAATGCTCCAGCTTTGAAAATGAAAACAAACAAGTAGGATATTATAAAACTGGGGAAACACTACAGCCACAGACCCATACATGTTTCCAGTGGAAGGAAATTCCACAAACCAACAACCTTTAGTTCAGAAGCAATATAACCTCTGTGGTTTCATACAAATTCCTGGATCTTAAATAGAAAGGCTATCCAAAAATATTTTAAAAAGCAAAGGTTGTAAAATGATTACTAACATGTATCAGGTACCAGAACACAGAAGGGTTCATACAGGAATTAGAAATAAGTTATAGAAACCCCCAGGGATCCAGGTGAAGTCAGTGATGAGATTTAGCACACCTGAGGGAGGAAAATAGGAAGGACTGAAAAACTGCAGGCACATAAGGACCATGTTTATGACATTATAAAGGTCAAGTAAATAAAACAAATTCATGTTCACAAGAAAGAGTACTCTGAAAATGCCTTCCCCAGAATTTTTTTTTCTCCTTTTAGCAAATAAAATGTTCTTTTATTTTAAAAAATAGCATTTTTATTACTTTTTATAGATTGTTTAGTACAACCTCCTTACCCATGGTACAGCATAAAGCCGTCCAAAGACCTGTCTGTTCTTACTCAAAATACAGGGAAACATATTTTCCCCCTTCAACAACCTTCCTGCTAAATGAAGTCAGAGAACTTTTCCTCTTGGGAACATGATGGAATGTTGAAGAATTCAGGGCAGTAAGTGTCAGGCATATTATTATATAACCTGGCTTTGCCACTGGGCACCAAATGCCTTCTTAAGGAATTATCTATTCAAAGGACTCATTTTTTTTTTAGTACCGCACTATCATCTGATGGAGTTATGTTTCTCAATATTGGTAGCTTTCTCAAAATCTCCGTTATCTAGGATACTGTAAGACAGGATCACAAAAATCTCACTGCAAAGCACTATGCATGAGATATCTCATAATTACAGCCTGTAATCACACTTGTGCATGTTCTCAGTGATGTTTCATTGCCAAAAATTTGTTACAAGAAGATAAAAATGTTTAAGTTCTATAAATGAATTCACAAGTTGAAAAAATTGCATGAAGATATGAAGATATCTTGAGGGGGTTCATTAAAATCCTATCAACACTGCTTTAAATATCTGAAACCTGGGGTCTTAAAGTAAGGGAAAGATTAATATTAAGGAAGAGAGAAGAGGGTCATGACCATCCAGGAATGACGGTGGAAGCCAAGGATGCTAGAACTCTGTGCTCCACGGCCAGATGGGTTCCATGTCTGTGAGGAAGCTCATGACAAAGAAATGCATGATTTGTTGCCTTATATACTTCAAAAAAATCTTCAGTTTATTTTCCCCAGGAGTAGGAGGTTGTTTAGGAGAGCAAGGAGCCCATCTCCATCTCTACCTCCCATAACTAAGCCAGCAAAGAAAAATATAAGCTATGCCTGGGGGCATTTTTGTCCTGTGGAGCTTGGCAAGGATGGTGCTCTTGGGCTCTCTGGCTGACATCACCTCATATGAGTCATGTTTTGTTGTTTTTTTGGTTTTGGTTGTTTTTTTTTTTTAAATATCACTATCTTGGTCCTAAGAGAGGTCCACTCCCAGAGAGATCATCCATCAACTTTTCCCTAAATAAGGAAGATAATCTCATTTTTAGGATGCTATTTTAGTCCATAATTTCAACCTCTTTTCTGTCTAAACTTCTATTGCCAATAGAATAGACTGGTATGAACACCTCTCCCATGGCTCTATTTGCCCATTCTCCCAACTCGGCTGTGTGAGAGGGAAAGTGCAAGGGTAGAAAATGCCTACAAACTGGATATCTACTAACGGAAAGTGCCTTAAAATTTGTCATGTTAAAACTTGTCACAACTTTTGTTTACAGTGGACTGAATTTAATCCACTGCAAACCTGTTCTTTTCTGATCCTAATTTAAATGAAGTAGATGATATTATAAAATAGTATTTAAATAGCCCTCATTAAATTCTGGTCCTGTTTTAAGCATTGTATTAAGAGTAACATATTATACTTTGTAACTACCAGTGAGGTAGGTTCTACTATTATCTTCACATTGAAGATGAGTAACTGAGGAGACAGAATAAATACCCAAGAATATGAATCAAGCATTTGAGGCCACCAAGGAATGAAATCTGAAATCCCAGATACACAAGATGAAAATTCAAAAAGATCTGAAAAATGAATGTTTGGCTTCAACTTAATTTGGCAGGAGAACTGGAAATTAGCTGATCTGAGGCAATTTAAGTCTCTATTTATCCTACTTTATATAAATATTTATTGCTTTGCTGCAGAAA
This sequence comes from Mellivora capensis, assembly GCA_004024625.1. NCBI lineage: Eukaryota > Metazoa > Chordata > Mammalia > Carnivora > Mustelidae > Mellivora > Mellivora capensis. The sequence continues at coordinate 9,427 of PISX010018046.1, read as the reverse complement.
TGTTCATGTGTTTGACTGGATTGCCCTGTTCCAGACTCTGCTTGAGGAGTTCCTTATTTTTTCATAAATGCACCAACCAGCCATTCAAAAATACATTTTTCTGTTCTGAAAATCAATATTTAAAATTCTGAATAACAGTTGCCATGTGATTTTTCATTATCAATTTTATATTTGAAATTTAGGCAACCCCCCCCAAAAAAACCCAAACTTACAGTCCTCAAAATAAAGCCTGAGACATGAGTTTGTTAGGATCCAATCTAAAGCATGCACCTGCATAATGCAAATAAGTATTGAATTCATATTATGTAAAGTCATCTACTGTTCTGGAATCCCCCGTGAGATGTTAGTATAATAAGGTGGAAAGCTAGAATTTCAGCTGTTATTCTAAAATTTCAGTTTTCTAATCCAGGTTATTTAACCTAACCCCTTAAGGGGGCAAATTTTCAAAGAGTTTAATAAAATTCTATATTAAATATACCACACAAAATAAAGTTGCAGTGGAGATTTGTCCAGTGACTCAAATTCCTATATCCTATTGCTTTGAATTATAATTGCACTAGTAAATTTCATGGGACATGTTGGAGTGAATAATGGAATAAAATGTGTATTTGTATAGCCTTGCACTCCTAATGATACTCACCAATATTCACAAGGTAATCTCAGTTACCTCAAAGAGCAAGGCTAGGGAGGTGTCAAATATTAATACCCCTAATTTAAGAATAAGAAATTGGGTGATGACAGCTAGGTGGGAACAGATGTCTGTCTTCTAAAACTTATTATGAATTTTTGCTCAATGTCCATACCACTTACGTAATGACATCCTACTGTTCTGTACTTAGAGACTAGCTCATAGCTAGTATATTTATACAATGTTTCTCAAGCAGTGTGCAAAAAGGTGGAGAATAGGCTGGAGAATTAAGGGCTTGATCAATAATGGTTAATTAACATCTAACACAAACAACACTTGACCCAAAGAAGTCTTCTAAGAAATACTGAACCGAAGACTTATGACTGGATGAAAATCTGATTCTATCTCTTCACTAACTGCCGTCCTGCCGCATTACCTATTGAGGAAAGGCATGATAATTTCTCTAACTCTCATTTGTTTGGCCGTGCTTCGTTTAATCTCAGACCTTACTTATGTCTCTAAGTTTCTATAACGTGCCCAAAAGCCCACTATGAATAATTGGGAGAGAACAAATTTCATTCCACAGTCAAGAATTCAATTCCCAGGGTGCCTGGGTGACTCAAGTCAGTTGGTTAAGCCTCTGCCTTCAGCTTAGGTCATGATCCCAGTGTCCTGGGATCAAGCCCCGCATCAGGCTCCCTACTCAATGGGGAGCCTGCTGCTCCCTCTCCCTCTACTGCTCCCCCTCCTTGTGTGCACTCTTTCTCTCTCTCTCTCTCTCTCTCTGTGTCAAATAAATAAATAAAATTTTAAAAAAATGCAGTTCCCAAGCCCTCAACAACATAACGCTGTGTTTATTTGTTTTTCTTGGATGTAGTTTTGTTTGTTTTATCTCATTATCACTCAGCAAAGTTGATCTTTTGAAGCTTTCATTCTCCTCTATGTTGCTCCTACTCTACAGAAGATGTCATACTTTCTGGATTCTGCTCATTCTTCTAGTACTCAGTCCCTCCAATCTTTATTGTAGTAAATGTCATGTTATATTCACTTATTTAATATTGATGCCATTTCTTATCTAAGGAAATTTTTATGAATAAGCATGTGATTGTATTCATAATGTGAATTAATATTATGTAACACCTGTATTAGTATGCAAGATCATCCTTTTACTACAACCATATTTAAAAATAAATGTAACTGACCAACTGGATCTTTCTATATTCCAATATTTTCTCCACCAGACCTACTACCAAAACTATCCTCCCAAAATAGATGAAAAAGAAGATACAGACATGTTTTATATTTAAGTGTAAGCTTTTTATAGGTGATATCCCTGCCGTGTTTATATCTGATGATTTGGGTACATATTAAGCATTGTTTCACCATATATGCAGTATACTATAACCCACTGTATTTATAAATGACTTGGAAAGCTTAAAAGATAAACAAATAAACAAGAAAAAAATCAGAGACATACAATTTTTCTTTTTTTAGTTCATATTGTATTAACTATTTGGTTCTCTCAAATCATTCTTTAAGTTGAATGCTAAACCCACTAAATACCATGAGATTCCTCAATCATTTTTATCATCATTTCTAATAAAATCTGTATTGCCAGGTTAAAATATGTGGCTCCATAAAATCATAATTACATCCCTATTGTGTTCTAGAAAAGACTCTCTTAATCACTGGACAAACAAGAAACAAACATAAAAACAAAAACGAAGGCAGGAGGTTTCGCTCATTGAAAGCAGATTCAGATTGGTCAAGGGGATAGAATTACACATGTTATAACATACTGAGGTCAGGAGGTTGACCCTTTTCTATAGTGAAGACCATTCCTTTATCCCATACCATAGACGCCATTTCTCTGCTGGGAAGTGGAGAGTTTGGGTATACACATAAGTAGATTAAAAATGCACATCTGGGGGCGCCTGGGTTGCTCAGTGGGTTAAGTCTCTGCCTTCGGCTCAGGTCATGATCTCAGGGTCCTGAGATGGAAGTCTGCATCAGACTCTTTGCTCAACGGGGAGCCTGCTTCCCCCTCTCTGCCTGCCTCTCTGCCTACTTGTGATCTCCGTCTGTCAAATAAATAAATAAAATCTTTAAAAAAAATGCACATCTGTATCAATCAATTCACTTATGAAAACTGCATTTAAAAAGAGAACACAGTGACCTGCCCAGACTGCTATTTTCATATCTGCCTACATATCTAACAAGGTCCATAGGCCATGTTTTGCCAATGGTCATAGAGTAGTACACGAGTGCCACCCACTCTTCTCCCACTGCCAGTTAGGATGCATGCTTGTTTGGAAGATGGCTAGGTGTAAGCCAATGAATGTCACCATAAAGGTTAAATAAATCTCCCAACATAGGATTGTTTACTTATGTAACATGATGGCTGTCAATAGTGTGTTCTGCAAAACTTAAAAGGAGTTGCTTTCCTGCAAACTCAGAGAAACCACCAAAAATTCAGCAAAATTGATAGTTTACCATTCAAAACACAATCACAACAATAGTGGTGAATATTCTCTTCTAGGAAGCAGGTTGTCATCTATTCCAAACACTTGCATCTACGTGAACTGCTTGGAGCAACCGGAAGCTCACCTACGCTGACAGAACCAGAGAATTTATTATTATTATTTGGTTCTAAAAAGTGGCCACATCGAAGCATCCAAGGGGTAAAATATGAATCAAAAGATTCACATTCCACGATTCATGGGCTGACAGCACAAAGAAACAGTTAAAAGAAACAGAAGCACCAAACTACATCTAAACGCTCTAAATCGCCAACATTTCGCAAAGATTAAGCGCCTCGTGTTTAAAGACAGACACGGGACCCTTTTATTGCTGAGGTATGACTTAACAGAAGTTTATGACTGATTGCAGTCCCTCTCACTCCCAAACAGACACCTCTCTGAATGTCTTTATCATTAGTAGAGATTGGGTGGAAATGTCCCGATTAAAGATTTTCATGTCTACCATATCTGAAGAGTAGAATTAATTGTCAGAGGATTGCAGTTTTATCTCTGTAGTGATTTATCTGCCCTCTTCAAGAGAGGCATTCATGGGCAATCAGTCTCAATCTCCCACACAAGGGCTATAACACGGAAGATACAAATAGAATCAGTAGCTGCAAGGCAAAGACAGCGTTCTCCCAGGAGCCTCACCAGCTGTTGAAAGAGTACAGATCATGGTTTGCTGCTGAGTGCAAAAAATCATTAAGCGATTACTCATAGAATTATTACTTATCTGCGTTGCATTTTAATGTAAAAGGGGGAAAAAAGGCAAAGATAACATGTGACTACCCAGAAGTATCACTTCACAAGACGTCCTTCACAGACTAGTCCAGTGAGAAACATAAACTGGTCCTAGAAAGGCCTATTCATTGATTGGTGAGCTCACACACACATGCTCCTTTGAAGGGATAACCATTCCAGAGAGTGTGCTGAACTCCAGATTCCAGAAACCCTAAGAGCCTCTTAACATCACAGTCAGGTTTGACCTGAAGGAGGGAAAACAGTCTCCCTGAACAATTCAATGGGCTTTCACATGTCCTGTAGTTAAAATGCTCTTACTTGTTTTCATAAATGCTTCCTGAATTCAGTTTTATAGAGAAGGAAATCTCAAAAGAAAGGTGAGATGGCTAAATACTTTAAATATTTTAATGAAATGGCTAAACAGATTGGTTTCCTGAATCAATTTTGGATACATGTAATTTTGAAATTTATAAAATTTAATGAAGCATCCAATATCTAAATGTTACTTTGCTTTAACAAACATAAGTGACTTTGGAACACAAAGAATTCAATCTTGTACAAAGAGAGCTTGGAACGGGGATGAAGATGATGTGTGTTCTATTTGCCCTTGGGCTGGAGGAACCCAGCACTCAGCCTTCGGTAGTTATCTAGATTACTATAATGATAGCTTTACAGGTTAAGCATTGGCATGAAAATTGATATACTGTATAATATAAACTATAATAGCAATAATTTAAGTCATTTTTATTTGATAAAATTAATATATTTCAAATTTTTGTTCCTTCTCCCTTATTGGATGCAGTCCATCCCCTGGCTATCAGAGGACTGCTTTTCTTTTTCTTGTCTTCCACATATACCCATCTTGATTATCCTAAAAATAGCTACTGGGCTACTTTTCCATTTATTCAATCCCGAAATATTTATTGGATAACTGCTATGGGCCAAATCCTAAAAACTAAGGAGATATAAGAAAAAAAGAGATAGGAGCTCAGGATGAGAAAGAAAGACATGGAAAAGTACAATTTTGAAACAATTGTGTTGAGGCTACCGAGGATGTGTGTAATATAAGGCAGTATAGAAAAGTAAAGAACAACACATTGTATGTAGGAGGCTGCAGGAGGAGATCATTTTGAGCTTGGTCTCAAAGAAGTTTCATCAAGTAAAGGGTTCATTTCAATGGAAAGAGATTTGAAGGCCATAGCCAAAGTTGTGAATAATAAATAGTTCATTGTCATTGCACAATATGGAGTCTAGGAGGTCAGCAGTGGGATCTGAGGAATAGTGACAGTTTCCTGAGAACGGATCAATGTTTTCCACTCTTCCCATCCCTTTGGTGCATTATGTCTTCTAATAATTAAAGACAGGAGCTTATATTTTTATAATCGATATCACAGGCAAGTATATAGTCAACACTCAATTTTGAAAGAAAGTTGGAAGAGTTAATGATGCCTTAATAAAGCTCTCCCTGTCCTAACTTGATGGTTTTCTTCAGCCTGTTCTCTAAGATGCTTTCCCCATTTTCAGAACTTCAAATCCACCTATACTTAACATCCCCAGTTCTAGGGCACCTGGGTGGCATCTACCTTCCGCTCAGGTCATAATCCCAGGGTCCTGGGATGGAGCCCCGTGTCTGGCTCCCTGCTCAGTGGGGAGTCTGCTTCTCTTCCTACTTATACTCTTTCTCTCTCTTGAATTAATAAATAAAATCTTTTTAAAAAATCTCCAGTTCTAATACCACAAACACTACTTTGAAAATTTCTGTCCATGTTAATTTCTCCTGCTGAGGATCCCATAATACTTTTTCCGTACCTCCCTTCAGATAATGGACATGACATAAGTAAGAGTGCTGACCTTGAAGTAAGAAAACCTTGAATTCAATCTTACTTACCTAACTTAGTAAAGAGTATGATTTTAGGAAAGTGATTCAACATCCCTATGCCTTTATTTATCCATCTTTAAAATGGAGATAGATAATAAAAAGGTCTACTCCAGCATGTAGTAAAAGTTAAATGATATTTGAGAGAGTCTTAGTGTAAGTGTCCAGAACACAGCAAGTCCTCAAAAAGCGGTAGCTATCTTATTAATCACTTTCCACTTGCATTTTAATTATTATGTAATTTTTATGTCACCCATGGGTAAGCCATTTTAGAGACATACCCATGTTTTCTTCTTGTTTTGTTTCTTTTCTTTATATTCCTGCATGAACCCCAAACAGAACTTTGTATATGGGAAATGGTAGATAAAATTTAAGTATAGAAAATTTGCTACCTGTCCTAAAAAACACAGCCTTTTTGATTATCAAAATGTCACTGTATCTGGAATATAGGTATCTTAATAAAGGGGATTAATATTATGGGTTTTTAAAATTCATTATAGTGGAGTTAAAAACCTTCAGGCTAGAGCTAGATTTTTACAAGAGTGGATAGAAAATAATTGTACTTACTTGATACCTTGCTTGGCTATTTCACATGTGTAAAGTAGAGAACACAGTTGTGCATATTTTGACATTCACATATTACACATAGCCTAATCAAATTTACTGATTCTGACACCTCTCTTTTAAGGGAGTCTGAGAGTCACTTAGTTATTTTCCCCTCTGAGGACAACAATGCATCATAAAGCACAGAAAATATTTTGTTATTGTTTTTATAGGAAGTTTTTTATACAAGAAATTATGAGTTAGAATTTAAAACAAATGTTCATCTTTTGTGGGTTGAATATTAATATTTAACTTCAAAAATTAGTTTAGGGTAAATACAGAATACCTGTCTAATTCACTTTGTGTAATAAGAAATGATTATTTAGTGATGAGTGTGTATATTTAGTATATAAATAATGGATTTCCATCACACGGTATACAAATATTTGAGAAAAGTTTGTGTTTGTCTATAAGAACTCAACAGAAAAGCACAGCTGTCTGATAATCACCTCCTAGTAAATATTTAGTTCTCATGTTTTCTTCAGTAGAAAAAATCTGTGGGTTTTATAGATTGCCTGGCAGCTAGAGGTCAACCACTCTAATCTCACCAGATTTCACTGAATGACCTCGTGAATTCTTCTGTTCCATCAGTAAAATAAAACAATTGATTTTTAGCCATCCGAAGGTGACAGAGGTTACAGTAAGTTGGGATACAGCAAAGAACCTTCCTTTACATCTTGACTACAAAGCTATGATAGTTTACAGTGAATGCTTGTGGTTATCTGACAAAAACAGGTCAAAGGTTTTGTGAGTTTTCTTCTGAAATTGCTCAGTGCCTTCTCTAATGACTGATAATTGAAAACAGAGACTGGAACTATACAATGTGGTGGGTGACAGATAAGCAGCAGATTATGTCAATACTTGGTTAGGAGACACTAAAAGGTCAGGAGTCACAGGAATTAGCTATTGTGCTACTGTGACAAGACAGACATCAAAAGTCTATTATCCCTTCAACAGCCCTTCCCCAAGCCTGAAATCTATTCTCACTTCCTTTGGTTATAATTAAGAGATAATTTTGATCTCATTGTACACATGATGTCAAACTGAAGGCCCTCACCCTAAGTGAACCAATTGTCAGGGTTCTCATACCTTTATTTATATAATAAAGATTTTTTTTCATATCACAATTTTAATGTACTCATTGCTCCTTTCGGAGAATTTTAGAAACCTTGTATCGAGCAAAAAAGAATTATATTTAATGGGAAGAAAGAAAAACCAGAATAAATTTGCTTGGAATTTCTCTATGGGGATAAAATGAAGTTTAAAGCAGAGTTTACAGAGTATGAAGGACATGAGAATTTTTATAGCTGAACATATAAATGTCTTTCTCAAATTTAGTGCTTTAGATTTTAAATTGATACAATACCTTTAATAGAGTTCACTCAAGTTCAATCTGCAGTTCAGTCTGTCATTTCAAAACAAAAGCAAATTGAATTGCTGCCACCAAATGGGTTGCATCAGTGAATTTTGGTAGACGGAAAGAGGTCACAGAGAAATGTGATTGTATTTAATGACATATAAGGTTATTAGAGACATAACTATATAGTTTACAGGTTTTTAAGAAAAGGAATAGAATGATATATAAGAATATATTACACATGTACTCTAGGTAATATAAGGGTAGCTTATCTATCTGTCTGCTTAGGCAAGGACCATAAGGAGCCTTGGTGGCCCCTGTTTGTTTCCTAAGAAATGTTTATTTGCTCTCTGTCTCCCTCCCCAGATTTTAAACTTGATAACAGCAACACTTTTGCTTGGCTCATTGCCGTACATTCGATTCCTACCTCAATCTCTGGCACATAGTATGTGTTCAATATACATGTGGAATGAGTGAATATAGGAATATATAGTCAACTTCTGGTTCTCTTTTTGGTTTGTTGGTTGTTTCCGGAGGGAGAGTATGTAGACCCTGTTACTCCAACTTAGCCAAAAGTAGAATCCTTCAACCATTTATTCTTAAATGAGTCCTGCCAATATTATAGTCAATAATAATACAGTATTATTCCTAACAATATATTCCTTTTTTTTCCTTTCTTCTTTGAAAGGAATTCAAATAAACAATGATAACTGAGAATCTCAATGCCATATATTTGTTTTTCAGTTTTCACTAGATATCTTAAAACATAAAAATACTATTTTTAAATACATAATACATAAAAATACTAAATGCTAGACTAATAGAATCTCTATGATTCTTAAATGGACATATTACTCTTGGGGAAGGAGAAAAAGGTAATAGAAAAATTAAATAGCATTGTTTTCATTTTATGGTTATTAATAAAATTGTTTTGAAAAGAATTTCCAGGGGCGCCTGGGTGGCTCAGTGGGTTAAAGCCTCTGCCTTGGCTCAGGTCATGATCTCAGGGTCCTGGGATCGAGCCCCGCATCAAGCTCTCTGCTCAGCGAGGAGCCTGTTTCCTTCTCTCTCTGCCTGCCTCTCTGCCTACTTGTGATCTCTCTCTCTTTGTGTCAAATAAATAAATAAAATCTTAAAAAAAAAAAGAAAAGAATTTCCAAAATTAATCATGTGCTTTATAAGGTAATATTTATTTAGTTTTTTAATATAATTCATATATTCTCATTGATTTTTCTCTCTATAAAAATGCCTAAGAATTTCATTCTTCCACTGTATATATATAAAATATATAACCACGTCTTTGGTAATACGTTCATAATTGTTTAATCTTATTTCTAAATTACTGAAAATAGTTGCTCCCTTCGAAAATATGTTTTGTTTTCGTTACTTTTCTCTTCAAAAAATAAATATTATAACTACTTTTATTTGTTATGTTTGCCTAACATCTTCCTTGAAAGTTGAAGTTTATTCCATCAGTCTGTACGTTTATAGATAGTACATAACTTGCTTAACATTTCTTTATAGCACATTATTAAAATGGTATTAGATGAATCTATACATTGAACTAAAAGATGTTTTCTATAATTGGTGACCTACTTCAGAACAGGTGTTAGATTTAATAAAGATGTAACAGGTGCCAAAATCAATAAAGAAATCATACGATCTTCCCACATTTATTGAAGGAGACCACACTGTAATTAGAG
>PISX010018045.1:0-41843 GCA_004024625.1 Mellivora capensis | reverse complement strand
GTGGTATCTCAATGTGGTTTTAATTTGAATCTCCCTGATGGCTAGTGATGATGAACATTTTTTCATGTGTCTGATAGCCATTTGTATGTCTTCATTGGAGAAGTGTCCGTTCATATCTTCTGCCCATTTTTTGATATGATTATCTGTTTTGTGTGTGTTGAGTTTGAGAAGTTCTTTATAGATCCTGGATATCAACCTTCTGTCTGTACTGTCATTTGAAAATATCTTCTCCCATTCTGTGGGTTGCCTCTTTGTTTTGTTGACTGTTTCCTTTGCTGTGCAGAAGCTTTTGATCTTGAGGAAGTCCCAAAAGTTCATTTTTGCTTTTGTTTCCTTTGCCTTTGGAGACATATCTTGAAAGAAGTTGCTGTGGCTGATATCAAAGAAGTTACTGCCTGTGTTCTCCTCTAGGATTCTGATGGATTCCTGTCTCACGTTGAGGTCCTTTATCCATTTCGAGTTTATCTTTGTGTATGGCGTAAGAGAATGGTCGAGATTCATTCTTCTACATATAGCTGTCCAATTTTCCCAGAACCATTTATCGAAGAGACTGTCTTTTTTCCATTGTATATTTTTTCTTGCTTTGTCGAAGATTATTTGACCATAGAGTTGAGGGTCCATATCTGGGCTCTCTACTCTGTTCCACTGGTCTATGTGTCTGTTTTTGTGCTAGTACCATGCGGTCTTGGTGATCACAGCTTTGTAGTAAAGCTTGAAATCAGGTAATGAGATGCCACCAGTTTTATTTTTGTTTTTCAATATTTCCTTAGCGATTCGGGGTCTCTTCTGATTCCATACAAAATTTAAGATTATTTGCTCCAGCTCTTTGAAAAATATCAGTGGAATTTTGATCGGAATGGCATTAAAAGTATAGATTGCTCTAGGTAGTATAGACATTTTAACAATGTTTATTCTTCTGATCCAAGAGCATGGAATGGTCTTCCGTCTTCTTCCGTCTTCTTCAATTTCTTTCATGAGTGTTTTGTAGTTCCTCGAGTACAGATCCTTTACCTCTTTGGTTAGGTTTATTCCCAGGTATCTTATGGTTCTTGGTGCTATATTAAATGGAATCGATTCTCTAATTTCCCTTTCTGTATTTTCATTGTTAGTGTATAAGAAAGCCACTGATTTCTGTACATTCTGCCTTCTGTAGCATTCTGCCACATTACTGAATTGCTGTATGAGTTCTAGTAGTTTGGGGGTGGAGTCTTTTGGGTTATCCATATAGAGTATCATGTCATCTGCGAAGAGAGAGAGTTTGACTGCTTCCTTGCCAATTTGGATACCTTTATTTCTCTTTGTTGTCTGATTGCTGTTGCTAGGACTTCTAATGGCTATCTGTACCCCAATGTTTATAGCAGCAATGGCCACGGTCGCCAAACTGTGGAAAGAACCAAGATGCCCTTCCACGGATGAATGGATAAGGACGATGTGGTCCATATACACTATGGAGTATTATGCCTCCATCAGAAAGGATGAATACCCAACTTTTGTAGCAAATGGACGGGACTGGAGGAGATTATGCTGAGTGAAATAAGTCAAGCAGAGAGAGTCAATTATCATATGGTTTCACTTATTTGCGGAGCATAACAAATAGCATGGAGGACATGGGGAGATGGAGAGGAGAAGGGAGTTGAGGGAAATTAGGGGGGAGATGAACCATGGGAGACTGTGGACTCTGAAAAACAACCTGAGGGTTTTGAAGGGGCGGGGGGTGGGAGGTTGGGGGAGCCAGGTGGTGGGTATTATGGAGGGCACGCATTGCTTGGAACACTGGGTGTGCTGTAAAACTATGAATTCTGTTATGCAGAAAATAAATGAAATTAAAAAAATACCTTATTGCTAAAAATGCTAACCATCATCTGAGTTTCAGTGAGTCATACATAATCTTTTCACTCGTGAAGGGTCTTACTTCAATGTTGATGACTGCTGACTGATCAGGGTAGTGGCTTCTGAAGGTCAAGGTGACTGTGGCAATTTCTTAAAATAAGACAACAGTCAGTTTTGCCACATCAACTGACTCTTCCACTCATGAACAATTTCTTTGGAGCATGTGATACTATTTGATAGCATTTTATTCACAGGAAAACTTATTTTACAACTGGAGTTGATCTTTTCAAACCCTGCTACTGCTTTATCTGCTAAATCAGTATAATATTTGAAATCTTTTGTTGTCATTTCAACAGTCTTCACAGCATCCTCACCAGTGGTAGATTCCATCTCAAGAACCACTCTCTTTTCTCACTCAAAGGAAGCAAATCCTCATCTGTTAAAGTATTATCATGAGACTATAATAATTCAGTCCCACCTTCAGGCTCCACTTTTAATTCTAGTTCTCTTGCTATTCCCACCACATCGGCATTTACTTCTTCTACTGAATTCTTGAGCTCTTCAAAGTCATCCAGGGGGATTCAGGACTAGCTTCTATTGAACTACTGTTAATGTTGGTATTCTGACCTCTTTCCATGAATCGCAAGTGTTCATAATGGCATCTAGAATGGTGAATCCTTTCCAGGAGGTTTTTAATTTATATTGCCCAGATCCATTGGAAGAATCACTATCTATGGCAGCTATAGCTTTATGAAATGTATTTCTTTTTTAAAAATTTTTTAATTTTTATAAACATATAAAGTATTTTTATCCCCAGAGGTACATGTCTGTGAATCTCCAGGTTTACACACTTCACAGCACTAACCATAGCACATACCCTCCCCAATGTCCATTACCCCATGAAATGTATTTTTTAATTAATAGGATTTGAAAGTCAGAATTACTACTTGATCCATGGGCTGCAGAATGGATGTTGTGTTAGTAGGCATGAAAACCACATAATCTCATTGTCCATTTCCATTAGAGCTCTTGGTGCATTATCAACAAGCAGTCATATTTTTAAGGGAATCTTTACTTCTGAGCAGAAGGTCTCAACAGTGGGCTTAAAATATTTAGTAAACCATGTTGTATATGGATGTGCTGTCATCTAAGATTCTTCCATTTATAGAGCACAAGCAGCGTAGATTTTGCATAATTCTTTGCATAATTTTCAAGAGCCCTAGAAATGGTAAATGAATATTAGCTTCAACTTAAAATCACCAGCTGCATTAGCTCCTAACAAGAAATTCAGGCTGATCTTTTAAACTCTGAAGTTGGGCATTTATTTCTCTTCTCTAGCTATGAAAGTACTAGATGGCATCTTCTTTCTGGTAGAAGGCTATTTCATCTACATTGAGAATCTGTTGTTCATTGTAGCCACCTTCTTCAATTACCTTAGCTGGATCTTTCAGAGAACTTGCTGCAGCTTCTACATCAGCACTTGTTGCTTCATGTACTTTTATGTGATGGACACAGCTTCTTTCCTTAAATTCCACAAACAAACCTCTGATAGCTTCCAGCTTTTCTTCTGAAGCTTCCTTACCTCTTTCAGCCCTCACAGAATTGAAGAGAGTTGGGGCCTTGGTCAGGATTAGGCTTTGGCTTAGAAGAATGTTGTGCCTGGTTTGATCTATCCAGACCACTCAGACTTTCTCCCTATCAGCTATAAGACTGTTTTTCTTTCTTGTCATTTGTATGTTCATTGGAGTAGCATTTTTAATTTCCTTCAACAACTTTTCCTTTGCACTCACAACTTGGCTAACATGTGTTGGCTTTTGATATGCCTTCCTCACTATGCTTAATCATTTCTAGCTTTTGATTGAAAATGAGAGATGTGTGACTTTTCCTTTCACTTGAATGCTTAGAGGTCATTGCAGAGTTATCAATTGGTCTAATTTCAGTATTGTTGTATTTCAGGAAATAGGGAGGCTTGAGGAGAGGGAGAGAGATGAGGAGGAATGGTTGGTTGCTAGAGCAGTCAGAACATAAACAACATTTATCACTTAAGTTCACCATCTTACAAGGGTGTGGTTCATGGTGCCCCAAAACAACTACAATAGTAACATCAGAGATCACTGCTCACAGATCACTGTAACAAATATAAGAACAATTAAAAATATGGAAATGAGAATTACCAAAACGTGACACAGAGACACAAAGTGGGTGAATGCTATTAGAAAAATGGTGCCGATAGACTTGCTCAATGCAAAGTTACCACAAAACTTCAATTTGAAAAAATTGCAGTATCTGTGAAAGGCAATAAAACAAGGTATTTATTTTTTTTTAAGATTTTATTTGTTTGTTTGTCAGAGAGAGAGTATTAGAGAAAGCATAAGCAGTGGGAATGGCAGGTAGAGGGAGAAGCAGGCTCCCTGCTGAGCATGGAGCTGATGCAGAACTTGATCCCATGACCCTGGGATCATGACCTGAGCTGAAGGCAGCTGCTTAACCAACTGAGCCACTCAGACATCCCTAAAACAAGGTACTTCTATATATAATTTAACTGACAGAAAGTCTCGTGTGCCAAAGTGAGGAGTGATAGGAGATGAGTTTAGAAGGCTAGGCAGGGGACATAAGTAATTTCGATTTTTTTTTCTGACTTTTTAATGGAAAGCCAGTCTTTGTGAAGCCCATGTTGGCTATTACCTAGAAACTTTAACCAAAGAGGATTTATCTATTAAGAATGCATTCAGCTCTTAACCATAGGAAAAAAACTGGGGTTTTTGCTGAAGGGGAGGTGGCGGGGGGATGGGGTGACTGGAGGATGTACATTAAGGAGGGCATGTGATATAATGAGCACTGGGTGTTATACACGACTGATGAATCATTGAAAGCTCCTTCTGAAACTAATAATACACTACATGCTAATTAATTGAATTTAAATAAAACAAAAGTATTTAATAATTTATAGCTTTAGATGCTTAACTTAGAAGAGAGGATGGGTAAAGGAAGTCAACTGTATAGTGACAATGGTCACTAGACTGATCACTTTGTATTGTATGCAATTGTAGAATTACTATGTTGTACACCTGAAACTAATACAACATTATATACCAACTTTACCTTACTATAAATCAATATATCAATCAATCATAGAATAAAATAAAATAAAATAAAATATATTTTTTTGTTTTTAGAGATTTTATTTATTTATTTGACAGAGGGAGAGATCACAAGTAAGCAGAGAGGCAGGCAGAGAGAGAGGGGGATGCAGGTTCCCTGCTGAGCAGAGAGCCCAATGTGGGGCTCGATCCCAGGACCCTGAGATCATGACCTGAGCTGAAGGCAGTGGCTTAATCCACTTGGCCACCCAGGAGCCCCAAAATAAATTATTATTTTCATCTTAAGTAGTTTTAGAATAATATCAAAGAGTCTCTGCATGACATAATTTTAAAAAATAAATAAATTATTTTGTCATCATTAAAAAAAAGAATGCATTCAGTTGAAAACAACAGAGAACCCTACAAACAGTGCCTAAGATAAACCAGGGTTTTATTTGATTCACAGGATAAGAACAATGTACACTGTCAGTCCAAATCTGGCTCAGTGATATCAACAAGGATCTAGACTTCTTCCATTTTTATTGTGCTCCATCCTTAACATGTGGCTTTTATATCTTGGTTGCAATATGGCTGCTTCATGCTTGGATATCATGACCACAGTCTTGGTAGGAAAAGGAAAGAAAGGGTTGAAAGTGTGTGGTTATTAGTCTGCCCTTTCTGAAAGCTCTTCTGGAAATTTTACTCTGGATTATTCTGATTATTTCTCTTTGGCCAGAACTGGGTCAAATGGTTACCTTTAAGTATGAGAGCAGCTCAGAAGACTAGTACTGAGCTGCCTACTCTGTGTCTCCAAACAAAATCAGGGCTCCACTGGTAAGAAAGAAGGGGGGAGGAATGGATGCTGCATAGACAACTAGCAGTGTCTACTATGATGGGGATCATGTTTCAGGCTATTTCAGGAATCATGGAGAGATGATGGAACTTCAACTAGGGTAATAGAGACAGTGGTAATAAGAAGTTGTCAGATTTGTGATATTAAAAGAAAAGAGTCAACAAGTTCTCAATAGTGGATTTGTTGTGAGATGACAGAGGTATCAAAAAGAGACATTTTCCCCATTTTTGTCCTGCTTACCAGGTGAAAAATGGTATTATTTATGGTGATAGTGAAAACTTGGGGAGGAGCAGATTTGGAAGGAAAAGAAATCTAGAATTCTAACTAAGGCACAAATATCACCATTGTTGATGTCAGAGGCAGGAGTGCTTTCACTGATTAGTCAGTAGATCTGCTGTGGCAGATATTTAGAGATTAGGCTGGTGATGGACCTAACTTGAAATTTTTGAGCTTGTTAGTACATCATCTCATACAGAACAGCAGCCAGATGTAGCAAGAGATCAGTTTGAAACCCTTGGGACCTTGAATCAAATGAATCCTCTGATGTCATTATGGTTTTGGTGTAATTGGCCTATTTAGGTACGAAATACCCTCTTGGGTATTATGCTAAGTGAAATAAGTCAATCGGAGAAAGACAATTATCATATGATCTCCCTGATATGAGGAATTTGAGAAACAAGACAGAGGATCATAGGGAAAGGGAGGGAAAAATGAAACAAGATGAAACCAGAGAGGGAGACAAACCATAAGAGACTCTCAATCTCAGGAAACAAACTGAAGGTTGCTGGAGTGGAGGGGGATGGGAGGAATTGGGTGGCTGGGTGATGGACACTGGGGAGGGTATGTGCTATGGTGAGTGCTCTGAATTGTGTAAAACTGATGAATCACAGACCTGTACCCCTGGAACAAATAATACACGATATGTTAATAAAAAAAAGAAATACCCTCTTGGATTTGGGAACTGGGTGATTTTATCTTAATTAAGTAGGCAACTGTGCTTCTAAAGAAACGCAGAAGAAAAAACGGAATATGGTAGGGGAATATGCGTGGGTGTGATAGCTAAGGGAATGGGTATTTTCACTTTAAAGAACACTTAGGAGCAGATAATTAAAAATGTGAAATAGTGGAATGAAACTATGAAATTAATCCTGTTGGCTGCTGCTCCCATCATATTGTTTTTACTATAACACAGTGCTCTTAGGATTATTAACATATAATGGCTTATAAACATATAATGACTCTTTATCCCTGAGTCAAGTCAGAACTTCTTGGCTTACTTTTCAAAATCCTCCAGGATATGGCCCCATCTAACCAGAGTTCTCACTTTGTGCTACTAGTGCCTGGAAGGTGGTTCTCCTGTTTCCTTTTTGTCCAGCCCCTGTAGATGTATCCATCAGTGGGATGAAGGCTATTCCACATATTATACAGACCTGATGTGGCCTATAGGTCTACCAGCAATTTCAGCACTATCATTGGATGGAGTTTAGGATTAAGTCTTATTGTGTATATCAAATAACCATGATGTACACTTTAAATATCTTACAATTTTATCTGTCATCAATAAAGCTGAAATTAAAAAAAGCTTTAAGTCCTATTGCCTGCCAGACCCCCAGACCTGGGGCACCTAGACAAGCCCTCCAAACTTCCTTAATTGTCTCTGGCACCAACAGCATTGCACCTTGGACTGGGTTTCTCTCTCCCATGCAGTACACCAGCCAATTATTTTGCATGATACCATTGTTTCCTTTGAGGACTGAGGATACTGCTCTGATCTACTCTTGTTACTTTGGAGGATTGTATTATTTAGTGTTAGGTACAGGCTCTCCCTTCCTTATGGTAAATGGATAGGTCTCCCAGAACCACACACAATTCCCATTGACTCTCGTAGAATTGCCAGAGACTCTTGTCACCATGTCTTGTCCTATGGATTAATTTTAGTTCTGAGGTCTGCCTGAACAATATGTAAGTTTGTTTTGCTCTTGCAGTCTGTGTTGCAAACTCATTTTTCAGTTTTGTAGTATCCATTTTCTTTCACCTCCTATTCCAATCTGGCTGATCTCACCTGATATATATGATCATTCACTCCTCTGTGATTTTTTTTTTTTTTTTTGCTATTCACCTGATTTGGGAAGGGCTTTTCTTTTTTCCTCTATATTCGAGACCCTATATACCTGGCAAGATCCAACTCAAGTTCTAGTTTTTAAACCTTTATCAATTTCTAGTTCCAATGTACTGCTTCTTCTATCCAACCTCTTTTAATAGTTGAGCACTTTAATTATGGACCCATTTTTAAAATGTTTCATGAGTATACATCTATTTCTGTTACTTAATAATGAGCCCTTGTGGCCATAAAATAAAATGAATGTTTAAATGACTTGACTTGAGGTAAAATTTCCCAAGATAAGTTTTGGATTTTCTCTATCCAGACTGCATCTTACCCAATAGCTACTCTTTCCCTCTCTATCAGCTTATATCTCTGTTTAAAAAGGTGCTATTGTAATCTTTGTGATCTTTAGTTAGGTAATGGCTTCCTTAGATATGACACCAAAACACAAACAACAAAAGAAAAAATAAATCAACTGGAATGAGCAAAATTAAAAACCTGTGTGCTTCAAAGGACACCATCAAAAAGTGAGGCAATCCACAGAATGGGAGAATTTTTTTGCAAACCATTCTGATAAGGACTTGTATCTAAAACACATAAAAGATGCTTACAACTCAATAACAAAGAGACAAATAACACAACTGAAAAGATTTGACTAAACATATCTCCAAAGAAGATATACAAATGGCATATGAAGAGATGCTCAACATCATTAGTCATCAGGGAAGCGCAAATCAAAACCACAATGAGATACAACTTCACATCCACTTAGGCACTGAAATGGCTATATGTAATAAAAAGAGATAATAACAAGTGTTGGCAAGAACGTGGAGAAGTTGGAACCTTCACACACTATTACTGGAAATGTAATGCGGTGCAGCTGCTTTGAAAACAGTTTGGCAGTTTCTTGAATGTTTAAACATAAATTTACCAGATGATCCAGAAATTCTATTCCTAGGTATATATCTATGAGAAATATTTTCATAGAAACAATTGTACGTGAATGTTCTTAGCAGCATTAATCATAATAGCCAAGAAGTGGAAACAGCCTCAGTGTCCATCAACTGATGAATAGACAAATAAAATGTGATATATCTGTATAATAGAATATCATTTGACAATAAGAATTGAAGTACTGATAGATGCTAAAACATAGATTAACATTGAAAACACTATGCTAGTGATGGAAGCCATTCACAAAGGACCAACTATTGTATGGTTCCATTTACATGAAGTGTTTAGAATAGGCAAATCTATAGCAGCAGGAAGTAGTGGTTACCTAGCAATGGGGGAAACAGTGGGGTACTGGAAGGGTGATGGCTAAGGAGTATGGATTTTGGGGGGGTTAATAAAAATGTTCTAAAATTGTGGGGATGGATGCACAACTCTTTTAACGTCTTAGAAGCCACTGAATTGTACACTTTAAAATGGTGAATCGTATGGTATGTGAATTTTATTCAATAATGCTATTTTAAAAGAACAAAAACAAAACATCCACTCTACTGTTAAAGGAATTCAGTTGTTCCCCACCAAAAAAAAAAAAAAAAAAAAAAAAAAAAAAAAAAAAAAAAAAAAAAAAAAAAAAAAAAAAAAAAAAAAAAAAAAAAAAAAAAAAAAAAGAAAAGAAAAAAGAAAAAAGAAAAAAAAGAAAAAGAAAAGATGCTATGGAATATTCTCTGTGGTGGATGCTGAGATGCACTACTCAGAACCACACCTGAAAGAACAAACAATTTATTCTCCCAGCCGCTTGGGTGTCAACTGCTGGTGACTCACAGCAAAAGTCTCTACTCCTTTAAAGTTACACCTCATCCCAACCACAGTCCAATCCCATGATGGAGCAATGTCGTGGTCCACTGGCCAGAGCCCCCTTCTTCCATTGAGGATACCTCTGAAGGGTCATCTCAGCTCCAGAGCTACTCCTGGGATCAACTGGAAATGTATCACAACTCAGTTTCCATGACTCTTTTACGGGTATTCTAAATAACATTCCACAGTATACCTTCTCCATACATCTCCATCTCAGAGTCTGTTTCCCAAGGAACTCGACTTAAAAACACCCAATATTGAATGACTATGATTTATTCTTATCTTCTTGAATATAGGTGGTCCTCATCAGTTACATCGTAGGGTCTCAAAGGTTTGACGAACTGAATTCTTTTCCAGAGACCGACTTGTTTGCTATCTACATAGAGAATGAATTTATGGACAATGGCCATCTATCTTCTACTTGATCCCTGATAGTAGTTATTTCCAAAGGTTGAGTTGTCTGACTTCTGGCTTTGTTCTGTACTTTTGGCAAACTCAGCCCTTTCCACAATTTCAGTTACCGAATAAATCTTTCTGCTGGTGTATGTCATATCCTTGCCAGGCTGCTAGACATCTCCACTTGCCTGTCCCGTGCCTTCCTAATTAAGATTGAATGCTGGTCTGTGCTGTGGCTACGGGTCGGAAGAATTAAGAGTGGTAGTAAGGGGTGGAGGTGAAACGTTCTGAGTGATCCCTTAGGACTCTAAGAACAGAGAAGAATGTAAGTAAAATGTGAAATGTATGAGGTTGAAAAAGAGTGGGAATGAATCATGGTGAATGGATTATAGAAGTTAGCCAGGACTTGCAATTAGGACTGAGAGGTAGGCACATTGTAATCAGAGCAGTTAGAAATAGTGGCTTGCAGCTTGAGTAGTTCCTTAGAAGCAGCCAGGGGTATTTATCTCTGAAAGTGTCAGCTGTGGTGGATGACACCACAACATCTAACTCAACAAACTAAAACTCATTTTCTTATTTTAACTTGATATCCCCAAATATCCATTTGTCAATTACTGGCTCCATTCTTTTTCTGGTTACTCATCCTTGAAAAATTCAAGAAATCTTTGACTCTTTCAGGGACCTTGCTTCTCATATCGAGAAAAATCTCACTATTTTTGTGAATCTCATTCTTTCTCAAATTCAGTAGAACTGAATTATAGTGACTGCTGCTTTATTGTGTATAACTGATTTCCAGGATTCATTAAACAGTTATTTATTTATTTATAAATTATTATTTTTTAAAAGACTTTATTTATTTATTTGACAGAGAGAGGGAGACAGCGAGAGAGGGAACACAAGCAGGGGGAGTAGGAGAGGGAGAAGCAGGCTCCCCGCTGAGGAGGGATCCCTATGTGGGGCTCTATCCCAGGAACCCGGGATCATGACCTGAGCTGAAGGCAGACCCTCATCGACTGAGCCATCCAGGCATCCCTAAGTTATGTTTTTTAAAAAAGATTATTTATTTATTTATTTGAGAGAGAGAGATTTCTATTATTTTTTTGAGAGAGAGAGAAAGAGAGAGAGCGCAGGCACATGAGCAGGAGGAGGGCTCTGGGATCATGACCTGAGCAAAAGGTAGAGGCTTGACTAAGCTATGCAGGTGACCCAAGAAAATATATTTTTATACTGTTTCAGAGGAGGATAATATATAAAACTCATAAACATTACTTTATAAAATAAGCTTTATATTTTTTAAAAGAGAATTCTTTTTTTTTTTAAGATTTTATTTATTTATTTGACAGAGAGAGAGAGATCACAAGTAGGCAGAGAGAGAGGGGGGAAGCAGGCTCCCTGCTGAGCAGAGAGCCCGATTGGGGGCTGGATCCCAGGACCCTGAGATCATGACCTGAGTGGAAGGCGGAGGCTTAACCCACTGAGCCACCCAGGCGCCCCAAGCTTTATATTTTTAACACAACAAAAATAATTCCCCAGAAGCCTAGCCCTAACACTTACCCTATCTTACAAATATGCACATCTGTGTTTGCAAAGATATAAACAAGGGTATTCACTGCAAAATTGTATATAGTTTTAAGAAAAAGGTTTGGAGGGGCACCTAGGTGGCATAGTTGGCTAAGTGTCTGACTCTTGATTTTGGCTCAGGTCATGATCTCAGGGTCCTAAGATCGAGCCCCACATCAGGCTCAGCATTCAGCAGGGAATCTGCTGGAGATTCTCCCTTTCCCCATCCCTCTACTCCTCCCTGGCACATGTGTGTGCACTCTCCCTTTCACTCTCTTTCTCAAAATAAATAAATAAATCTTTAAAAAAAAGAGAAAAAGGTTTGGAAACAATCTAAATGTCCACCCAGCCAGACATATATGCATATACAAGTTCATATACAAATGGAAGTATCTATAATAGTGTTCTGCATATTACTGTTTTTCTTAAAAATTTATATTGGGAATTGTTTCTTTTTCATATATACAGATCTGCTATATTCATTTTATTCATGTATTCATTTTAACAACTACATAAACGATCCTTCATATTTCAGATACCTTACTTTGTATTTCTCAAACTGTTCCATTTTACTATATCCAAACCCTCTCCCCATTAAAAAATAGAAAGAAAAAAAAAATCCCTCATTCATCCTTCATTGCTCTTCATTGGAAGCCCCATCTCTCCCTTCTCATACATGCATAAACTCCTCAAGAGAGTTCACATACTTCCTCACCCAGAACCTATTCTTCAACCCTCTCGTCTGTTTTTGATCTCATCTTTCTTTTTTTTTTCCTCCCTTGAATCCTTCTATGTGCTTTGAACTGTTATTTCATAGAGGCAATTTCTAACATTCATATTAGATGTTTTAGCAGGATGTTCACCTGTTTCATGGGAAATTTTTTCTAGTGTGCTCTCTTTGTCTACCTTCTACTTAGGCATGTCTCTTTCCTCCTTTTTCTTTCAGTCTTTTCACATAGATTTTATGTTTCTTTTCTCAGCATCCTTTTGTATATTGGTACAATTTTACTGCAACACCTAGTCAAATGTACTGTGGTATTTCCCATCTATTTCTGTTTCTCATTCTTTGTTGTTTGCAGGTAGTTTCAGAGGAAAACAGCCTCAATAGTGTTTTTGTTCTGCTATCTTAAATCTGGGAGTCCTCTGACTTTTATCTTTTGAAGCTACTTTTGGTTCCTCTTAAGCTTCATAGATTCAGAGTTACCTGGAAAGGTTTTCAGGAACTTATGCTTATCAAAAGAGCCCTGTCACTGCAAGTATAAGAGTGGCTCTAAGATTATTAAGATTATGGAGTAAGTCAGAATTAGAGGAAAAAATAATATGCAAGAGTTTGTAAGTGGAAAAAATAAACCTTAGTGGAATGAAATAATAAAGTGCAAGTAAATAATTTTTTTCCCTGAGAAATTGGTTGTATGATGCAATGGTAAAAATTGTAAGTATAAAGTAGACTAAATTTTTGTATTTTAAGAGTTTTAAATGGTTCGTGAAAATCTGCTTTTTTTTTTTTTTTTAAAGAGGGGAGGTATAGAGGGAGAGGGAGAGGGAGAGAGAGCATCTCAAGCAGACTCTGTGATGAGTGAGGAGCCTGATGAGGGGCTTGATCTCACAACCCTGAGATCATGACCTGAGTTGAAATCAAGAGTTGGATGTTAACTGGCTGAGCCACCCAAGTGCCCTGAAAATCTACTTGTTATTAAAATACCAAATTATTTTTAAAAACGCAAAGATTTAGTTTACAGACTTTTTATAGTTATTATTGCTTACTGTTTAAGTCAATGTCACAAAAATAAAGATGACAATAATGAGATCAATGAAACATATATATGTGCCTCAATACATGAGTAAATATAAGAAAACAACATGTTTTACAGAACCAAAAGTTTTCACTTTGGATTTTCTTTCCATGTTGCGTAGTAAAACAGTGACTTTACTACATCCAAAATCAGGTGAAATAAGTGTTTTTTGTTTGTTTGTTTGTTTGTTTGTTTGTTTTTTCCTGGCTGTTAAAAAGGTGTGGCTTGTTCATCTTTAATTTTTGTTTTATAATCACTGTTGAGAGATGTAATTTTTTTGATGTTCACTTATGGCAATAGGCGAATTATACAGCTTAAAAGAAATTTTCCATTTTCCACCTCTTCATAGTAATTTTAATTCATTTTCTTTAAAAAGGGCTCTGCAAGTTCATGTAAAAGAAGTAGATCCAAGATGTCCAGGACTTTTCTAGAACCTATGTGCTGTTTTCTCTAAGATGACTTGATCTTTCTTTTTGTTTTTTCTTTTTTATTGAAGTATAGTTGATGCACAGCTGATACAATATTATATTAGTTTCAGGTATATGACACAGTGATTTAACAATTCTATACATTATGAAATGCTCAGGTGACTTGATTTTTCTTTTTATTTTTTTTTAAAGATTTACTTATTTATTTGAGAGAAAGTGGGAAGGGTTAAAGGGAGAGAGAGAAAAAGAGGGGAAGCAGACTCCCCACTGAGGATGTAGGGTTTGATCTCAGGACTCTGGGATCATAACCTAAGCCTAAACCAAAAGTTGGATACTCAACTGACTGAGCCAGCCAGGTACCCTGGTGATTTGATTTTTCTAATAACAAAAGATGCCAAACTGTTACAGAGTGACCAAGCACTATAACCTATTTGCCATTTCTCCATAAATGACAGTTGAATTTTTGGCTATAGTCAAAGTGCTAAAAATCAAGCAGCATTGTAATTTGGTTTTCTCTGTTTCAGAACTGGTGATTCACTTCTGATTACTGTTCTTACCTTGACACACATTATATTACATGATTCTAAGTTTTAATTACCATATTGATTCCAATGTACTAATCATCAGTAATCATACTATATGGAGCATTCAGTCTGGTGTAAAGGAGACTCGGAACATTTTATTATATTTTCTCTAATTAGCTGTTTTATTATTTGAAATGGGAAGGAGATAGAGTCTTAGATAATCTAAATCTGGTATCCATCCAAAAGTGACTTAAATTGGTTATTAGTAAGTTGTATGTCATTTTGTGGTTGGAAGTAAATTTATCTGTCTCATTCTACTTTCCTGTATTCAAAATATCCATGTTTTTTCTTCCCCTGCTGCAGAGAAAGATTTGTAGATTTTTCTTTATACCTCATCCAAGAGTCAGCAAAGTGACCAAGAGTGAAGGTTCCAGAGGAGAAAATAAATGTCAGAATATATATATAAGAGAAACCATGTACAGAGACAAGACTGAATTTAAAAGATATGATCAGGCTCCGCTAGTAATATTATATGCCTGGGGATGGGGAGGCATGAGGAGGTGGTTTGAGGTAGAGTAATTTCCTTATTCCTTCCTGCTTTCCTTCACAGGAGTCAAACCTGTATCAGTATCTAAGGCTCTCCTGGCCTCTTTCAAGACACTTTCCATTTTTCCTCACCAGTGTTTCCCTCAGTAAATCTCTTGCATATCTAGTCATGTCTTGGCATGTGCTTCTGAAGGTTCTGTCCACATGCAGTTTTGCCCACATGTGGGCCAAGGTATTTTCAGGGGGAGTTAATATCCTTGGAATCTATGGTGACAGGAGCACTAATAGAAGTAGAAGTGATAGAATTTGGATACAAAGAAGAAACCCCAGGAGCTATTTGGTTAGCTGTCTCTTCACATCTGGACATTCTTACCTCTTCAAGCCTAAAATACTTGGACACATGGCTTTTATTTTGTTGTTATTATATATGGTAATAGTTTAATTTATCCAAAACCAGGCTTTAAATTGTGCTCCTTAATACCTTCATAGTAGGGCACACATCTACTTACCTCACTCCTTGAGTCTTATATCTGTTTACATCAATTCACATGAATATAGGTTTTGCTTTGTAAGAGACATGAGGGGTTAAAATGAATGGACTGGATCATGTAGTATGGCGTCTGCTCCTATTTTAATGTGTGGCATTGGGTTTGAGCTCTTTGGTCAGAGAAGAGAGGGTCAGAAATTTTCAGAACTATATAAGAGAGACTTTTTTGAAATTCAGGGCATAAACAGAGCTGTCGGGTATGCAAGAGACAAAATGTGACAAAAATTTGGACAGCATGTCATTGTGTCTTTTACAAGGATCCCAGAATAAATCTGAGATCCCAAAAGTTAGAAGTGTTAGAAGTCTCTGTGGTCAGCACCCTTGGCTTGGACCCTGAATTTCCAAAGGCAGACAATGTGAACAGTAGAGCCTCTCTTCCTGGCTTTATGGGTAGTGGACATTGTCCAGTTGGAGACAGAATGGTAATTCCAGTGACAAATGTATTTGTGGGCATATATGAGGCAATATTTTTGTGATCTCCAGAAAAACTGAAAGACATTTTGGGAAAAACTAGTTTCCACTAGTTTATTGAGAAATAAAATTACCAAAATACGGTCTTTAAGAGTGAACAGAGCTTTAAGGATGCTTTCATTAATTTTGGGATCTCCTCCAGGATTTTTATAATCCTTATGCAATATATGTTTACAACCAGTACTCCCACTGAGAAAATTAGAACTATTGTTCTTTAGCAGAATTAATCCTTAAAGTTGGGCAACCAGGCTCCTTCTCAAGGCCTCAAGATTTGGGGGATCCTATTCTGGTTCCTCCTCCTTACCCTCCCACAGGGTGAGGAGCTGCAGCACCAGGACATATGCCTAACCAGAGCCTGTGTCCTCCACTCTACATTACATCTGAGTTATCCTGGCACAACTTGCCCAAATGATCCCAAGTCTGCTTCCAGAGCCAGTATGGTCTTCTTTGTCCTGGGTGTCCTAAGGCAGACCATGCTACTGACTGTGCACCTCTAGGCCCAAAGGGTAACCATAAAGGATGGTTGTCTAGAGAACTGTGGATGAAGGTTGGCTTTGTGGGTTGGAGCATGAATATGGATGTACTTGAGGCTCCATACATTGCAAGAAAAATCTGTAAGTGGGAAGAGAAGTGCACTGGGCCATAGAACTAGTGTCTCCAGATATCTTTTTACCTCAGGCCCTGAAAATACTGGGGAGAAGGTCTAAAATTGGGACAATGTCAGTGTCTTTGTTAGAGAACTGACTATCCATCATGAAATATGGATGGGGATTTTTAGAGATCCTGTCTGGCTTGATAAATAGCAACAAATTGTGATAAGAATTGGATTTGGAGAGATTTTTGCAGGTGGGCTTCAAGCTTCTGGGGATAAGGGAAGAGCCTTATATTTGTATTCTTAATAAAATTTTCCAAACATTATAATTTCTCCATAATTCCTCAACATATATTAGGAGAGGGGGGATATATATAAAGTGATTTTATGTTTATATTTAGTCCTGAAGATTTCTAAGAAGACCAACCCTTTTTGTGCGTTTTAGGGGATGTGTCAAAGTTTTAGGTATGAGAGCACTCTTAAAACTCTTAGTGACTTTCTTCATAAGTGTACAGTCATATGTCATTGCTGTGGTAGCTAATATGATGTATGCTTGTGTTTCATTATGTTTAAAAAAGTTCTCAGTTTTAATTGACAATATGATAAATACTGTAGATATGAGCCACATAAATGAAAGTCTTGGGGGTACACAATAATTTTTTAAATTAACATATAATGTATTATTTGTTTCAGGGGAACAGGTCTGTGATTCATCAGTCTTACACAATTCACAGCACTCACCATAGCACATACCCTCCCCAATGTCCATCACCCACCACCCCATTCCTTCCACCCTTTCCCCTCCAGCAACCCTCAGTTTGTTTCCTGAGATTAAGAGTCTCTTATGGGTAGTCTCCCTCTCTGGTTTTGTTTTGTTTCATTTTTCCCTCCCTTCCTCTATGATCCTCTGTCTTGTTTCTCAAATTCCTCATATCAGTGAGATCATTGTCTTTCTCTGATTGGCTTTTTTTGCTTAGCATAATACCTTCCAGTTCCATCCACATTGTTGCAAAGATTTCATTTTTTGATGGCTGCCTAGTATTCTATTGTATGTATACACCACATCTTCTTTATCCATTCATCTGTTGATGTAATGATCTGAAGGGGACACAATAATTTTAAAGAATATAAAGAGCTCTTAACACCAAAATGTGGGGAACCACTGGATTAGACATTAGCATTTCTCATAGTGATATGGACAGCTAAATCACGATTCAGATATAAAGTATTTTGCTAATAACTGTAAGAAGGAGACAAACAACATTGTGATTTTAGGCCTACCCACTAATCTAGTGGAATGTTACTTTTCTATTACCACCCACAACTAAAGACAGTGCTCTAAACAAGACAAAACAAATCTAGGTGACTTGCTAAAATAATCACTGTCAACTGTTGACTTTCTACTCCTGATCTCAGTTGATAGGAATCAGAGATGCATAAGAAGGCCCATACCCAGGTGAGGTTTGCTGGGGAGTACTCCTGAGCCTATGGGTAGGAGAGGACAGTGAGGTAGGGATTCAGGGGATGAGGATGGAACTGCTAACATCTCATACAGGAAAGTTGGCCTGTGTATTTTTGCAAATCTTGTCCAGTGTCCTTTGATCTTGAAGGTGTATGAAGGACTTCTAACCTGTAGATAAAGAAGTCATCATGAAATACAAAGGGAAACTCTTACCCCGAGGAGGTCTTTGGTGAATGAATAGAATACTCTAGGTGGGGGGGGCAGTGGAGAGATTGTGGTAAGATGCAGGGTGAGAAATGGATCTGTTTTTCATCTCATGCTATGAATGTAGTGCTAGGCATGGGAGTAATACAAAAAAGTTGGATTCATGGTGAGACTGCCTCTGTAGAAGTATACAGGTGTATCAACTGAATGCCTGTGCTCTTCCTTAGCCTCTGCCCAAAAATTATTTAAACAGACAGTGAACTTTATAAAGGAGTATAAGTATGCTGTCAGAGGGAGAACATATAGGGAACAACTTTCTTTCCTAGCTTACTCTTGTCTTCCATCCATTATCTGCATAGTGTCAGACACTGTTCTAGGAACTTTATAGAAAGTTTCCCTCTTGAGCATTTATAGACAGAACACCTCTTGTTTGTTTGTTCATTTAAAAATTTTATTTATTTTTTGTTGTTGCTCTGTACTTTTTTTTTTAATTTAGGAAAGGAAATGTGCCTGGGGAATCTTCCACACACTTCTGAATTTATGTTAGAAATAAAATAGGATTGAGCTGAGTACTCATTGCCATTCTTTTGTAACACAGTCTCTGAAAGGCCTCCAGTTCCTGACTAGTGTGAGACTGGTGTAGGTTTGGAGACAAAAATAAGAGCTCAGAATGAAATCTTGAAGGGCTTAAAGATGGTTACAGCAAGGAGGGTCATATTAGTAAACATTCATTTACCTGCCTTCTGTAAAATGCTTAAAATATAGATTCTACTGATGTCAGACTTCATAACTGCATATAGTTGGAAAATTAAATTCTATCATTTTTATATGTAGAAATTAATACTTACATAAATGGATTTTTACTTGTTCAAGGTGTTAGTACCAGTGAGCTAGAGTAATATTGGAGAGTAAACAGAAAAATAATCATGTTCAAGCCTGAACTGAAGTGAAATTACAAATATAAAATCTGTTTGTTGTATCAACCAGTAAATGCTTCAAAAGACCTTTTGAAAGAATGAGAAGGAATACAAATTTTTTGGAACAGTTGTGTAAAGTCTTACTTATTAAAATATAGTTGTGTTTGTTTGGATCAACTCAGAGACAAGAAACTTAGACCCACTTTGAATTACTTATGACTTAGCTTTATATATATCACTAATAATCCAATCATAATATAGACATGTTTAATTTAAATATACTTGGTGTCTCTGAAAAGGAATAATGTATTTTTTTGAGCATTTGAATGATCACAGCATGAAGAACTACTGCATGTTGTCCTCTGAAGTACTGCTAAAAAGAAATTTGATCTTTCCTTTTTATACATAAGGTATTCAAATTTACATAATTGTATATGCGGCTGGGATGTAAATAACTCAGAATTAGTAAATATGTTCACATATTTATTCTACTTTCGTGGTTCTTTTCAAAATAAACTTTAATAGAATTCTAAAATCAGCTTTTGACATGATAACATTGTTTTAATTTGATAATTTAGATTGATTGGCACAAATGACAAAACAATCCCACATTCTAGGTATATGAAAGGAGTGATTTGTATCTAGTAATTAATAATATCTTTCCTTGATATTCTTCTCCTTAACTATACTGAGAGAGTTAGAAAATGAAACCTGGGACCTAGAAAATGTGCCTGCTTGGAGGAATAAAAAAATCCTAGGTCTAAAACATGTATGCATCATAGCGGCATGATGGACATTTTAGTTTGAAAGTGTCAACTTATTATAAGGTTGCAAGAATTGTGCCTGGAATCACATGGTACCCAAAGATGTAAACATAAATGTAACTGCAAACACTCTTATCCACACATACTCTCCTGCTCCATAAATTGGTTCACAGTGTCATGATACTATGCTTCATTACACAGAATTTAAACCCATGGTTCTCAAACCGTGTGCTGACATACACTGAAGCACTAGAAGGAACTCAGAGAGTCATTGGGTGGCATTTAAATATTCAAGGAAACACAGTGATATTTATCATCTATCAAAAATTTTTGATTTTTAGCTTGAAATAGCTCACAGTTTCAATATTAGTGCTATATTCCTGCCAGTGATGTCATATCTGTACAACACTGGGTTTTTGGTGCTTCCTTTGAGAAAAAAAATTACCACGTAAAAATCAATATGGAATAGGAAAGGTGTGATGTACAACCTGATTCTAAGATTTGAGGCTCTTGTGTGCCCCAAAGGCTCACACATCCCACTAGAAATTGTTGTAATTTAAGAGTGAAATAATATTTTCTTTCAATTAATGTTCATTATTTTTTCAGAGGCTACTAAGTCCTTAGTATATAAGTGCCTATTAAGTCATTCAGACCTAACCACTTAATAAATAAAACTGTTAGATTATTTCTTTTTCTTTTTTTTTTTTTAAAGATTTTATTTATTTACTTGACAGACAGAGATCACAAGTAGGCAGAGAGGTAGGCGGTGGGGGTGGGGGAAGCAGGCTCCCCACTGAGCAGAGAGCCCGATGTGGGGCTCGATCCCAGGACCTTGAGATCATGACCTGAGCTGAAGGCAGAGGCTTTAACCCACTGAGCCACCCAGGCCCCTGTTGGGTTATTTCTTAGGAGAAAGTACTGTGCTGATGGTCTTGGTGGAGGCTGACACACACATATGAAGGGTTCGTCCTATATGTAACTTGTTATTGTGGAGTAAGGCTATAGCAGATGTGTTGATGTTTATAGGTAGCAGGTGGGATGTGTGAGGGGGGTACTGAGAATATGCTCTGAAAAACTGGAACTTGGGGTACACAGAGCAATGAGAAAAGCTGTCTGTTTTCCCAACTCACCAATCACTGAGGAGTTGGTCACTGAAGCATGTCCACTAAAACGGCAGCAGGTGACTGATGTCAGCCTCCTGTGATTGTATGAAGTGACCTCAAGGAGAAATTAAAAATGGGAAGAACAAAAACCAGTAAAGGAGAGACATCTAAGTGATATTTTAAAAAATCTGATATGATAGGAACATAATGTATTAAGATGATCTAATGAAATGTTTATAGCAGCAACGTGCACAATAGCCAAACTATGGAAAGAGCCCAGATGTCCTTCGAGAGATAAATGGATAAAGATGATATGGTGTATATATATAATGGAATATTACTCATTCATCAAAAAAATGAAATCTTAGCATTTGCAATGATGTGGGTATTATGCTATGCAAAATAAGAGAAAGACAATTATCACATGGTATCACTCATACGTGGAATTTAAGAAACAAAACAGAAGATTATGGGGGAAGGGAGGGAAAAATAAGAGGGAAACAGAGGGACACAAACTATAAGAGACTCTTTAGTATAGGAAACAAACTGAGGGTTGCCAGCAGGGTTGCCATAAAGGATGGGGTAACTGGGTGATGGGCATGAAGGAGGACATCTGATGTAATGAGCACTGGGTGCTATGTGCAACTGATGAATCAATGAACTCTGCCTCTAAAACTAGTAATATACCATATGTTGATTAATTGAATTTAAATAAAAAAAAAGATGACCTAATGAAGCCTATCTTATTAGTTCAGATGAAAGAATGAACACTTGAGGTCATATTATCCCCAGGCTCAACTGGACTGTCCAGGAAACAGGTAGAACCAGGCTCAGGAGGTAGGAATGCTTGTTTATCATTCAAAGGAACATAAAGAAATGCAATCCCACTAGCTTACAGAGGTATGAGTAGTTAGTTTGAACACGTCCAGGGACCTAGTCAGCAGGATCCTGAACACACAGGCACCAGGTACACCTAATGAAATCTCTAATATAAGGACAAATATAGTTTTCAGATTCCAAGTCTTTTGAGATGGAACAAACCTCTGTGGGACCAGACAGAGCGGCACCAGAAACAACTAAATATCTGTTAACATGACTTCATGGACCTCTAATTAAGTGTCCACCTTCTTAGGAGACCCCTGCCCCCAATTTCACCCCTTAAAACCCTCACTTGAAAGCCATCTCTGAATTATAGCTTTTTGAGCACTACTAGTTCCCACTTCCCCCAGGTGGTGCCATACCATTAAATGGCCTGTCCTTGCTCACTGCAAAAGCTCAGTGTGTTTTTACTGGTGGTTTTTTGGTTTTGTATTGTTTTGTTTTGTTTTTCTTTTATTGCTAAGGGGGCATGGGGTTGGATGAACTCTCCTTTGATTTGTTCTCCTGCAAAAAACCTTAATTTTTACAATGGTAACAAGTTATACCTTGTGAAGCACAAGTATCTAGACAACTGCTTGCAAGTACATATCCGGTCCACTTTTTCTATCTCTAATCCCTTTTAGTGAACAAGTTTTGGAGCATGTCTTGAGAGCAGTCTGAAAGACTGTCTCCTGGGCTATGGTCCTTAGTAAGACAAGGAATAAAGCATTTACTAATCTACTTTGAGTTGGCTTTCTTTCTGACCATAGGTAGAGAACAAAACATCACAGAGCTGGAAGGCACCAGAATGTTCCTGCAGCAGCTTCTCTGGTCATCTCTTCCTAAAAGGCGGCCAGTGGGTAGCAATTCCAATCATGCCTCAGGGAGACAGTGCCAGGAAGCTGCCCTCCAGTGTGTAGCCAAAAGAGGGAACCCAGAGCTGGAGCTCTGACATGGCGAGGACATACAGCTCTGTGGTTTCTACTTCCAGCGGGTTACCTAGATTCTTGGCATCCATTTTCTAGTGGTCCTGGGCCACAAAGTAAGAGGTCACAGGCCTATGAAACCTTTGGAGCTAATCAGTCTACTTTGAAAGTTGGTGACCATTTCTGTCTATAATCTCTGTAGACTTGTTACTGAACCTGGACTGGATCCTGACAGGAAAACCAAGTGGCACTTGGAGACCTTGGAGGATCAGAGGTTTATTTAACACCGGAGGGCTCAGAGGAGAGTCATCTCCCAAATTCTGAACCCCAAGCACAAACAAAGGGGGTGTTTTATGCACTTTCACTTCCTTATCCGAGGCACTGTTACTTCCTTATCTGTGGCACTGTTGCTCCTCCAGCAGGTGGGGCAGGAGAGAAAATCTGGAATGGTCCTGCTGCCGGGCCTGGGATTCCCCTGCTGGATTGGCTGGCCACCTTGAACACAGCTTTCCCTTATCATTCCCCGCTTTGATGCCCCTTTAAACATCTAGTTTAGAGAGCATCATCTTTATTTTCCAAGGGGCCGTAGTGAGTAAGGAGTGACTGGAGTCTGAGCTTGGCAATGTGAGCAGTGATAAACCTCGTAAGGGCATTAAGAATACAAGGACCAAATGCTACTGTGAGGAGGAGCAACACACCAGGCAGCAGAAGACCAGGACTGACTGGGATCAGGAAAACCATAGTGAAATGTGCTTAGGAGTAGATAACAGAGGGCCAGTAAAAGTGGGGTCCACGACCTTAGAGGGAGCCATCATGGTTAGCCTGACAGCAGATAAAATCTATGGACAAGTAAGTGTAGTAATACACCCTAGGGTCACCCAATAAACGACAACAATGGCAAGTCTCAGGGGGAAAGTCCAGTCAGAAGGTGCAACACTGTAGAGTCAGACTCCTAGGATGAGGGATATCACGCTGATAAGGGCTAGGGACGACAGCGAGCAGGTGTCCTTTAGTTGGTGGAGTCTCATTGAAGGTGAAGCTGGAATGGGTCTGCAGGGTTTGGCTGGACTTTCCACTGGTGAAGCTACTTTCCAAGTGATGGGCTTTGTTCACTCTGGAGTGGTGGACCCATGGGGTGAAACCAGAGAGCTTAAGGGCAGTAGGGGTGGTTAGAACAACAGTGTGAGGGCCTGTCCACTGTGGTTTGAGGGGTACCTTTTCCACTTTTTGACCCAGACTAAGTCTCCTGCCTGGAAGGAGTGTACCTGGGATCCCAAGGAGATTGGGGCCCTCTCCATGGTGTACCTTTGTAATTTATTTAGGATGGCTCCCAGGGCCTAAAGTTGTCTTTCTATTTCTTTATCCCCAACCTGATGTAAGCTTCCTGGAAGACTCCCCAGGCATGGTGGAGGCCATCCACACTAAATCAAAAGGCAAGAAACCTAGCATCTCAGGTGCGCAACAGGCACACAAGAGGGCCAGGGGTAGCAGAACTGGCCATGGGAGGATAGTTTCCTGACAAAACTTTGTTAAGGTTCCCTTGAGAGTATGATTTGTCTGCCCTACTTTCCCTGAGCTTTGGGGGTGGTAGGCTGTGTGGAGTTTCCAGGTGATGTTGAGAGACTTGGTCAAGACCTGTACAATGTCTGATACAAATGCGGGCCCATTTTCACTACGGATTGTTAATGGCAGGCCAGACTGGGGCACGATCCTCCACAAGAGAGCCTTGGCTACTTCCTGGCTTCACTCTGTCCTGGTTGGGAAGGCTTCAACCCATCCAGAGGATATACATACAATTACTAGGAGATATCTGAACACCCTGCTTGGCTGCACATGTGTGAAGTCTATTTCTAGATCTTTGAAAGAGGTTACTCCCATCCTCTGGACACCTAGCAGGGGCCGTGGTGCAGGCCAAGCATTATTTTTAGCACATGTTATGCATTTCTCACTGGTTGCTTGGCATAGTTCTGGTAGCTGGCTGATGTAGTAGTGCTTTTTGAGGAGGGCCTCTAATGCAGTTTTTCTTAGATGGGTGAATTGGTGGTATTCATTGACTAGATGCCCTCCTGTTGCTGTTGGAATGAAGATGCATCCTACTGGCATCACCCACCATCCCTTTTCAGTCAGCATGGCCCCCTCCACCATGGCCCATTTTCTTGCTTTGTCAGTGTAACTGGGTGGCGGGACTTCCTCTGGGGGTGTCAGGGCCATGGTGAGGGAAGGAGTTCTGTCCATGTCCTTACTGGCTGTGGTCTTGGCAGCCTCATCTTCCAGACAACTTCCCTGTGCTATGGGGTCATCTCCTTTCTGGTGTCCCTTCCAGTGCAGAACTGCTACTTAGAAGCTAGATGGCTTAGAGGAGTTTCAGTATCTCTTCCTTGTTTTTGATAGCTTTTCCTATGGCGGTTAGGCGGCCCCTCTCTTTGCAGATGGCCCCACGTATATGCACAGTAGCAAAGGCGTACTGAGAGTCAGTGTAAACATAGACTGACTTGCCTTCACTGAGAGTGAGGACTCAG
Source organism: Mellivora capensis (assembly GCA_004024625.1). NCBI lineage: Eukaryota > Metazoa > Chordata > Mammalia > Carnivora > Mustelidae > Mellivora > Mellivora capensis. Next base: position 16,560 of record PISX010018045.1, on the reverse strand, counting down.
ACTAAGACATATAATTCAGCTCATTGTGCTGACCATCCAGCTGGTAATGCCTTAGCCTCTAGGACTTCATTGGTTGCGGTCACTGCATAACCTGATTTCTGGGCACCCTCTTGTGGGTAACTGCTGCCATCCCTGAACAGTGTGAGCTCTGGACTCTTTATGGCTTGATCCTGTAGATCTGGACAGCTTGCATAGACTTCATCAGTTACTTCGGAGCAGTCATCGTCTGGCCCCCCTCTTCCATGGGGAGAAAGTTGCTGGGTTTAATGTCCTTACTGTTTCAAGGGTAACCCATGCATTTTTGCAGAGGAGCCCTTAGTATTGTGTTAGCCAAGAGCTGGAAAGGAAGTGGTGTCCCTGTGTGTTCATGAGGGTCACCACTGCATGTGGGACCTTGATGTTCATTTCTTGCCCCAGGGTGAGTTTATCTCCCCCTGTAGCTGCTAGCACCCTGAGGCACGGTGGCCATCCTGCTGCCATGGAGTCCAGTTTCTTTGACAGATATGCAACTGACCATTACCAGGGCCCAACAGTTTGGGTGAGTACCCCTAGTGCTATCTTTCTTTTTTCATGTACAAAGAGATTGAAGGGTGTTTTTTATATTTGGTAGGCCCAGGGCTGGACCCCACCCTGGGCAGTCTTTATCTCAGTGAAGGCAGCTTCTGCTTTCTCAGTCCAGGCAGGGGGTTTTTGATCTGGTCCCCCTAGGAGATCATAGAGGCCTCTTGCTATTGCTGAGAACCCAGGGATCCAGATGCGGTAGAATCCTTCAGCCCACAGGAATTCTCGTAGGCCACTTTTTTTTTTCCCTGGGCCTGTGGCAAGGAGATGATGACTTTTTTTCTCTCTGGCCCTAGTTCTCTCTTCCCTTGGGTGAGGAGGAAATGAAGTATCCGACCTGTTTTTGGCAGATTTATGTCTTCCTCCAGGAGAATCAATATCCTGAGTCTAACAGGAGCTGTAGGAGGGCCTTTGTGCTTTTTATGCAGTCTTCTTCCGTGTCACTGGCGAGGAGGAGCTCATCCACATACTAGAAGAGGGTGCATCATGCAGCCTTTCTTGGGAACCTGGTGAGGTCTGCAGCCAGTGCTTCCCCGAAAAGGGTTAGTGAATTTTTAAACCCCTGCAGGAGGCATGTCCAAGTCAGTTGCATCTGGTGCCCTGTATCAGGTTCAGTCCTTTCAAAGGCAAACAGTGGCTGGCTCTGAGGAGCTAAGTGGAGGCAGAAGAAGGCATCCTTTAAATCTAGGCAAGTGAACCATCTGGCTGACCCTGGGATTTGGCTGAGGAGGGTGTATGGATTTGGGACCACTGGGTATAGGGAGATGGTCACCTTGTTGATGGCCCACAGGTCTTGGACTGGTTGATATCCACCTCCTGGCCTCTTAACTGACAGAGTTGGGCATTCCAGGCTGACTGGCATTCGACTAGGGTACCTCCTTTCTTTTTTAAGTTTGGTCAGATGTTCTTGGATGCCAATCTTAGCTTTTTGTGGAAGAGGGTATTGCCTTTGCCTCTTGGGGTGGGTTCCCGGGATCAGTTCAACAATGATAGGGGCCTGATTCTGGGTTAGTCCAGGTGGGTTGTCTTCAGCCCATACTGAGGGGAAGGCAAGCCTGAACTCTGGCAGGCTGCTTGGCTGGGTCTGGATGCAGAATAGCCTCCATTCTTCTTCCCTCAGCATGGTAACTGCTAGTACCAGAGACCCCATCTACTCTTGCCCTGGGTTCATTCAGAGGCTGGTGGGCCTGGTGGACTCAAAGGTTATTTGAGCCCCAAGCTTAGAGAGTATGTCTTGGCCCAGGAGGGGGATGGGGCAATCAGGTATATAAAGGAATTCATGTTGGACCTTGTGGCCCCCAAGTTTACACTGATGATCCTGGAAAAGGGTTGTTGTATTGCCCATGTCTTGGTGGCCCCAAGGATGGTCACAGTCTTTTTGTTGAAAGGGAACACGGGGAGGTGACAACAGAGTGCTCAGCCCCAGTATCAACCATAAAAGTCACTGGTTGGCCCCCTACTTTTGTTCTGACTACGGGATCATAGGGGCCAAGGAGAAGAAAGCCCATTCCCCCTCAGTCTGAGTCTACTTCTGCAAGGCCTATGAGGTCCTCCTCCTTTTCTCTGTATTAAATAGGGTGCAGAGTAACTGTTGGCAATCTTCCAAGGTTGGCTGATGAGTCTGGGAGAGGGATTTTATGAGGTCTACCATAGCCCGTGATTTCTCAGATGGGGTAGGATGGGGTAGGATGGGGTGCTGTGTCCAGTTGAGGGGGTCAGTGGTGGAGAAAGGCGGATAATACATCATAGAATGGCCGGATTGGACTGACCAATCTTTATCGTGCCTTTCAGTTTCTCGAATCTCAAGTTTCAGTTTCAAACACCAGCATCTCAGTTTCTCGCATCTCAGTTTCAAGCACCAGCATTTGGAGGGTGCTTGGTCTGGTCTGGGCCGCAGCCTGGCTGCTGGTCCCAGAGAAAGTGGATCCTCTGGGCCTGGGGTGCCAGGGAGACTGATGGTGGTGGAGTGTCTGGAACTGGGAGGCCAGGTATAGATGGCCTTAGGGGTGTGTACGGGAGGGGCAGGATTGGTTTATCCTTGGGGTCTCTGGCTAGGATCTGTGGAGGCTGGAATTTCTGTTGGTCTTTTTTTTGGGCTGCTTGGATGAGGCGATTAAGACTCTGGTCTGTCCCTGCCTATTGCAAGCAAATTGTGCCCAGGGAGAAGGGTCTGGGCAATTCCTAGCCAAGAGTCAGCGTATGCAAACTGGTCAGGGTGTCCTGGCTCTCCTGTTACAACTTGCCACATCCGATGAACCGTTGGGACATCCAGTGTCCCTTCCAAAGGCCATCCAACATTAAAGGTGAGCCATTTTAACTCACATGGTGTTTTCCATTTGCTGGGATGCATCTTAACTCCTTAGTCTTCTGAAAACCCTGTCTTGAAATTTTGGATCATGGTCCTGAGGACCATAGGTTTACTCTGCCCTGCTCCCATAGTGATGTTCCTGTGTGCAGTGGCGCAGAGACAGACAAAATGTGGGTGCCTGTTCAAAGGAGAGACCAATCTGATGTCTGCCTGTCTGCCCTCCCAGAGGAGACTTGGGTGCTTTTAGCCACATGGAGTTCATATAAACCCGGTCTGGCACCCAGAAGGGTTTGCCATAGACCCTATGAAGTCACCACAGAAACAGGTTGGGGCCCACTCGCACTCCGTTGTCTCAAGACAGTGGAGCCACAAACACAAAGAGGCCAGCCATTCACTCATTCACACCGAAGTTATTGCAGTTCCTCCCCCGCTGGGAGGCCCTGACTGTGGAATTCCTTTCAGAAATTCCTTCCTGTCCCCCCTTTTTGGGGGGCAGGGTTCTTGACCTGAGGCCCCCCCCCCGGCCCCACCTGGCCTTACCTGTGAGACCTCCAAGAGGTCTCTGGGAGGTGATCGGTCTCCCCTTCCATCCTCATGGGTGGGCCTGACTGGGGTCCCAGGCCTCACCGAAATCCGATGTCCGGACCACGTCCTCACCTGCCAAATCTCCTCTGAGTCTGGTGAGAACAGCAGGGTGGGGCGGATGAGGCGACGGAGCGGGAGACTGCTGAAGATTAGGCAAGGCACGCCTTCTCCGTTAGGACCCCTTGTTGTATCACCACCATGCCCGCTGCCCTCAAACCGGTGGCAACAATGGGTCAGCACGGTTGGGTTTCCCGGTCAGGGAACCAAATGTTATGGAACCCGGGCTGGATCCTGCTGGAAGAACCAAGTGCACTCGGAGACCTTGCAGGATTAGAGGCTTATTTACCGCCAGCGGGCTCAGAGGAGAGTCATCACCCAAGGTCTGAGCCCCAAGCACCAACAAAGGGAGTGTTTTCTGCACTTTCACTTCCTTATCCCGCACTGTTACTTCCTTATCTGTGGCACTGTTGCTCCTTCAGCAGGTGGGGCAGGAGGGAAAACCCGGAATGGTCCTGCCGCCGGGACTGGGATTCCCCTGCTGGATTGGCTGGCCACCTTGAACACAGCTTTCTCTTATAGACTAAGTCTCCATCCGGGGCTTGGCAATGATCACGGTTTTTAGGTGCAGCTGTGTCCCCTTTCAAATGCTTGGGGACGCCTCTTTTCCTGGAGAGGCACTCACTTATGCCCTGAGGGCACTGTCCTGTGTTTGCGGGAGCTCTGTCTAGGCCTCGAGACAGCCGGGGTGTGTTGGCTTGAGTGAGCTCTGGGACGTGCCACCACACCGCCGCACCACCAGGGGGAGACAACCGCTGGAGTGGAGGTCTGCGGTGGGGGGAGGGACGGAGGGCACGACGGGAAGAGGGCCGTGTTGTGGGCCCGGCTTCGTCACAGGAAGCGGAAGGGGTCCAAATCCCAGGAGCCCGCAGGCGCTCTTTAGCTGAGCGTCAGGACTCCTGGTGAGCACACCCAGGTTACACGAGGGTTTGGGCAAGGGTTGGAGTGTGGGGTGGTTTGGCGTCATATGGTTTCGTTTTTAATACTTAAACTTGGTAGAGTGGGTATACTTTTCAGGCCGTGTTTATATGGGAAAAATTATATTTATATTTACAAAACTCACAGTTTAAACAAAAAGATGTGCTGAAAAAGTCTGGAATTAATCCAAAGTGATAGAAAATCAGAATTTTGAGCAGATGCCTTGCACAGCCAAAATGCTAGGCATCTAGTATGCTGCAGGTTGGAGGAGGGGCCCCACCGCCTAGTGCACAGTGTGATCCTGTCACTGGATTCTGGTCCCGAACAAATTTTCCAGAGTGCCTTTAGTATTGAGGCTGTGTTTTGCCTAAAACTGTGCAATGAGAGAGTATTGAAGAAAATAGTGACATAACAGAGCGATTGGGAGAAGCAGTTAAATGGAAAAGAAGATGTTACTTTGTGCAAGGCCACCTTTTTTTTTTTTTTAAAGATTTTGTTTATTTATTTGTCAGAGAGAGTGAGCACAGGCAGAGGCAGAGGGAGAAGCAGACTCCCTGCTGAGCAAGGAGCCCGATGTGGAACTTGATCCCAGGACGCTGGGATCATGACCTGAGCCAAAGGCAGCCGCTTAACCAACTGAGCCACCCAGGCGTCCCCAAAGCCAACTTTTTAAAAAACAAATTATTAATGATGTTTAGTGATCAGAAAGATGTTTTGAACATCTAAATTCTAAAATTATACTTTGATAATTATAAATATATAATTATGTATATAATTATATATATTATATAAATGTTATATAAACATATAATTATAAATTATAATGCAGTTTTACTGCTTTAGTTTCTTTTTAGGAAGGTGACACCTTCTTTTAGGAAGGTGATAGCATTGTGCCGAAAATCCTAGGACTGGCACATGCAGAGGAAGGGTTAGTGTTGTATATAACTGGTTATTGTGCAGTCAGGACATAGTAGTTGTGTAGGTGTATATAGTGTGTGTGGGTGTGTGAGGTGGGGCATAGGGATTTTCTCACTTAAAAATAATGCAGTCTGGTGAGCATTTGTGTAATACAATATTCAATTTTAGGAATGGACTATGGATGTTAAGGAGGAGGTGCTTTTAGTAATTTATTTAATCTTTACCATAGAGAGATTAATTAATTTGCCAAAGTCACACAGCTAGTTAACGGTAGAACCATAATTTGAACCCAAGAAACCTAGCTCCTGTGTTTGTGCTCTTAAACTCAACTCTTTGTAGTTTCTAAAGAACAGTTTCAAAATGGTCTTATTTTAATTAATTATTTATTTATTTAAAATATTTTATTTATTTATTTATTTGACAGAGAGGTAAAGAGAGAGCACAAGTAGGCAGAGCCGCAGGGAGAGGGAGAAGCAGACTCTCTGCGAAGCAGGGAGCCCAATGCAGGGCTCCATCCCAGGACTTTGGGATCATGATCTGAGTGGAAGGTAGGTGCTTAACCAACTGAGCCACCCAGGCGCCCCAAAATGGTCTAATTTTAAATCCTTAGAAGAGACGACAGCCATGACTGTGTTTTTTTTCAATCTCAAGAATCCAGTATTGGAAGAAGAAAACCTTTTTGCCTTCATCTGTAGGATGTCCTTGTTCTCTCTCCCTCACTTGTTTCATCCCTGCTTCCCCTTTCAAATCAAAACCGTGTAGGGGTAGAACTTCCAAAATGCTTTTGGCGTGTGTAAACATAGGGGACTTGTGTGCATCTTTTTGATGTTTATCAGCATGCTCATTGTGATTTTTTTCAGGGTAACAGATCCTTAGACACAGTACGGTCTAAAGAATAAATATTTTAGGTTTGGCAGGCCATATAGACTCTGTCACAAGGACTCAGCTTTGCTGTTGTAGGGTGAAAGCAATCCTAGACAATATATAAATGAATGGGGGCATGGCTGTGTTCCAGAAAAACTGTTGACAAAAACAGGTGGCCAGATGGACTTGGCTTGTGAATCAGACTGTAGTCTACCCCTGATCTAGATCTTTGAGTAATTTCTATATCATTTTTCTGAATAATAGTTAATGTGTGTCAACTGGATGCTCTGTGTCAGGCACTAGGCAAACACATTAACATGTGGACTCATTCAATACTCACAATAACTCTATGATGTAAGTACTTTTAAAATTCTGTTTTACAGGGACGCCTGCGTGGCTCAGTTGGTTGAGCGGCTGCCTTCGGCTCAGGTCATGATCCCAGCGTCCTGGGATCGAGTCCCACATCGGGCTCCTTGCTCGGCAGGGAGCCTGCTTCTCCCTCTGCCTCTGTCTGCCACTCTGTCTGCCTGTGCTCGCTCATTCTCCCTCTCTCTCTCTGACAAATAAATAAATAAATAAAATCTTAAAAAAAAAAAAATAAATTCTGTTTTACAGATAAGGAAATCAAAATGTACAAAGTTTAAATTACTCACGTATCTCATAGGCAGAGCTGGGGCGTCAGAGACTTTGCTATAAAATACATTCTATTAAAAGGTCAAAATAAGGTTATTGTTTTGTAAGTATGCCAGTATTATTTTATTTGGATTTCATTACTCATTCCAATACACTTGGAAACTTATCTGTTACCATTCCAGTTATCCATACTGCCTTTTGAGGTCTAGTCTGCAGTTTTTGCTTATGGGTTTGACATTTCTGTCCTGCACCTTTAAATTTAAATAAAAATCCTGATGGCCCATTTTGCATTTGATGCTTATCATGTAGTCATTAATATTTATATAAGGCTTACAAAACCCTATTTGTTTATGGCTGTGAACATAAAAGATCTAATGACTTTGAAGAACACTTAAGAGCAGTATCTAAATATTTAGGGATAAGTGCTTTTGGAAACACTCGACAAACTATAGTGGAAGCTGCAGAGACAGGATTACTTCTCTCTGCAAAAAAGGACCAAAGACAAAGGACCATCCTGGGAACTTGAGGTTTTCTTTTTTTTTTTCTTTTCAAGTATGCACGTGCCAGCTGAGAAAGCTGGAACAGATCAAATAGAAGGGTGTAATTCCAGGGGCACAACTGACATCCTTTGTGAGAATATTTGGTCTTTCATCAAAGCATAGTGGCTCTAAATTTGACGTCTGGTGAATCTTACAGACACAATGATATCAGTAAGTAAGCAGGCACTAGAAATCATCAGGAAATAATTTTTATATGCAATAAGATATATGTTCTTTTAAACCTGTTTTAATGAAAAAAGTAAAATTTATCATACAATATAAGGTGTATCTAAAAGGAATAGTTATTCTATTTAGAGTTAGAGTGCAGGGTACTCATAAGAATGTCAGAGTAGAACTTATTTCATGGTAGTTATTTTTTTTAACTGTGGAAAAGTTTAAACACAGGCCTCAAGGAATACAAAAGTCATGTTATTTTTGTGTCAAACATTCTTTTTTTTTTTTTTTTTAGATTTTATTTACTTATTTGAGAAAGAGGCAGTGAGAGAGCATGAGCGAGGAGAAGGTCAGAGGGAGAAGCAGACTCCCCGTGGAGCTGGGAGCCCTATGCGGGACTCGATCCCGGATCTCCGGGATCATGACCTGAGCTGAAGGCAGTCGCCCAACCAACTGAGCCACCCAGGCGTCCCCGTGTCAAACATTCTTGATTTTAGCTTTAAAGTAATATCTCTGTTTTCTAGTAAAAACAAAAACTAAAGCCCAGAATATAGAACCCTGCTTAAGGCTTCTTAATAGATCAGGACAGAGGTGCTGACTGAGTCTAGGTTTCTTGAATGTTTTCCAGCTTCTTATACAGCTGGATTGAACAAATAGCTGATAGAGAAAATTAAGTCATTTTAGGCAGAAGTTTCTGGCAGTTTTCCCCTTTGTTATTTTTTTTTTATTCAATTAGAATAAATAAGTATGGAAGTTCGATGAGCATTATAACTGTTTCAGTTTTTGAATGTATTCTCTTTGTAGCCTAAATATATTTCACTGCAGAAATTGACATTAGATAAAGACATCACTTTTGCCCACTGTCATTAGGTCACTACTATGAATACAGTTCTTGTGAACATCAAAATATAAAGAATCAGAGAATGTGAGAGATGAAGGGGACTTTAGAGATCATCTAGTATGCAAGGTTTCTTAGCTTCAACAATAGTAGCATTTTGGACTGGATGGTTTTTTTGTTTGGGGAAGTACAGTCTTGTGCTTTGTTGGGCATTTACCAGTACCCCTGGTCTCTATCCACTTAAATGTTAACAGTTCCCCTCCACCCCCCAGTTTCATCTGTGACAATAAAAAATTCTCAGTATTGCCAAAGCTACCAGAGGGTGGGGGAGTGGTAAAATAATGTCTTACTGATTTTTTCTGAAATAAGAAACTTTTCCTCATTTACCTAGTTAGTATCGTAACTAAGTCTAGTGTACCAGAGGTAAGAGAAAATGAATAATTCAGTTATGGATATAATTTAAAGCCTGACATTAAATAGAATTGACAGATGGAAAACTTTCATTGGTAAGTTTATTCTTGCTTTTATGGTTCTTTCTATTTTGTTTAATTCCTATTTCTAGGACCTTCAGATTTTGCTGTACATCAGTGGTATGCAAAGTCATTAAATATACTCTTTAATTCAGCTTTTTTTTTTTTTTTTTTGGCCGTAAGACTTTCTCAATGAAGGAAGCAATGTGTTGATTTGCACTCTAGTGCAAGCTGCCATCTCTTCACTATCCCATAGCAAAAAATTCACAGAAAAACACCAGTCTATGGTCCCTTATTTGATAGTGCTAATACAGATGATCAAAGTTTCAAAGAGGGCACTCTCTCTTGGTCCTACTTCTTATCTTGGAGCTTTGTTCTCTGCCTGGCATATTCACAAAGCACACCATATTATTAACTGTACTAAATTGATTAGATGTAAATAATTCTTTGTTAATTCTCTAAAAATTTATATTTGCATCTTTAGGAGAATATTTAGGACGAAATGTTTTGAGACAGGCAAGTCTCTTGATGGCGTCACTGATTCAGAAATTGATTAATTCTGTAAATATATATAAATTCCATATATACATATATACATATATATATATATATATATATATATATATATATACACACAACGTATATATACATACATATATATAGAGAGAAGTAGGTAGGCCGTCAAAAAGGGTAGAAATAAGAGTGTGTGCTGATTCCAAGGCAGGAAGGAATATGGTACCCTCCAGAATGGGAAGAAGTTTCCTGAAGCTGAGACTAGAGTTCAAAGGGGAAATGAGGCCTTGAAAGAGTAACCGAAGGCAGATGCTGGAGAGCTTGTAAGCTAAATTAAGTAGTTTGGATTTTATCACAAGGACAGTGGAAAGCCAGTGATGATTTGATAGAGGTTTAACAAAGAATATCAGAAAGCTGTTTCCATGATCCAAAGGATTCCAGTTTTTTTCTGTTGCTTTCATCTTAGAACTGGTCTTAAAAGTGATCTAGTAGAGAAGAACTAAATCATAATTATAAGGATATCAAAGAAGTTATTTTTTAACTGTATGAGTGTTTGTGGAATGATGCCAAGCTGAACAGTGATAACATCAGATTGCAATTTCACACAGATACAAGAGGATATTTGGTTCAGAACCTAACGGCCAGGAAAAAGATCTAGGAATGTGACTACATCTTTTAGGCAGGAGAGAAAAGAAATGGTTTCTAAATTCAACTTAGAAAGCTAGTGGCCACAATAATTTCTCTTAGCATTTGAATAAATAACCTTAGCCCTAACTAGAGCATGCACATTTGGAAAACAGTCACAGTTTTGGAGAAAGCTGCTGTCTGTTCAGTTTTTGTTCTGCTGATGGAACAATCTGTTCCTGTTATGGTGCCCTGCTACCTCGATGAAATAGAGAGATTGCAAGCTGTACAACTGGGAAACCAAAAAAGTCAAGCTGTCCTGACTTTTCTGGTTTAGCCTTTGAATTGTCAACTGAGCTCTAAACTAGGACATGTTCAACACAGGAGAAGGCCCCTATTGTTAACCCCCAAATGTAGAATGCTTATTACTTTCTCCTGATTTAATTAAACATATGATTGTTCTTTGCAATATGAAGAGAGTATGGCCATTGAATCAGAGGATGACTAAAATAATATCATGGTGCTCTTTGATGTAAAACCAGAGTTTATGTAAGAGAGTGGGGTCTGGCAATACCTCCTGTCATTTTTCAACTTTAAAGAGTGAGTCTAACTGCTTCCTTTTGTACTTCATGTAGATGACCAAGACAATGAGAACATTATTAATAGTAAATTCTAGTTAGTAATTTTCCCTGAAGCTATTGGACAAAATTCTTTTCATATCATGAGCTAATAAACAGGAATCTAGTATATTATGCATGCTGCCTCTCAGACTTTGAAAGCCAGGAAGTTTTTTATTATATGTTAGAAAAAATATCATTTTCAGGATTATTTTGGGACATGTACGTGGTAAAAGTACCATTCAAAATGTTTTAAAATAAATGTTAAATATTTGGCACAATCTTTGGAGTTGCTTAGTTAAGCACAAGGACTTCTGTGAGTTTTTGCTCTAAAATATCAAATTCTTTTCAAATGAGGATTTGAGGAAAATTATTTTGGTTATATTGGCTTTGGTAATAATTCCATTCATTCAGCATGCTTTGTTTCCTGCCCATTTATTTATTTATTTGAGGGAGAGAGTGCGCACATACGTGTGGGGGTGGGGAAGAAGCAGAAGGGGAGAGAGAGAATCTTAAGCAGGCTCCAGGTTATGGAGCCCCATGTGGAGCTCGATCTGATGACCCTGAAGTTATGACCTGGGACAAAATCAAGAGTTGAACGTTTACCCAACTGAGCCATCCAGGTGCCCCTATTTCCTGCTTTTTTAAATACTAATTTTGATTCTGAGAAAATTAAAGAAGTGTGTGATGGAGATTTTTCCTTTTACTCAAAAAATAAAAAATCTTAGTAACTTTCATCTTAGTTTTGCAAATTATGAGTTTACATTAAAAAACATCTTTCAAAACCTGTATGTTTTTTCTTTTATTGTGGGGGTTAGCAGGTAATTATTAGGCTATGACTAGAACTTTAAGCAGTATTGTAATTCTGTCTTCATGATTCTTGAAAATAGTAGGGGAAATCTCTTCAGTGAGAACAGAACAAAGATGATGTAAGTATTAAAGTTGCAAGGTGAAATATTAAGCTATACTTAAAAATTATGCGAAAATAGGAGTGAAGGAATTGGCTGTGGTAGAGACATGTCTTTCAAGATTGACAGATGGCTTAGAAGAGAGCACTGGGGGTAATAAAGACTTTTTTTTGGTGGATAGTGGGTAACTAGACCTAGCTATGTTTTCAGAGGAAAGAGGAATGAGTTGGTTGTGAAGGGGATTTGATTTACCATTCATGTTTTTTCATTCTCATCTCAGTGGATACTCTCTACATCTTTCCAGTTGTTTCTTTTTAAGAGGAAAATTTCCAATTATTATTTTTTGGCTCCATAACAGTGATGAACACTAAATATGAATAGCTTAGGCAGACTGATAGTAGTTAGGGAATCCAGCAAAGAGTTTTTCCCAAACTGAGATATTTGGGCAGGTTTTTTTTTTTTTTTTAATTTCTGTTATTGTGGTGAATTAGTAATATTGATCATTATTAAGCATTTCTTCATATAGTTAAAGTATTTTTTAAAAAGATTTATTTATTTAGAGAGAGCATGTGGGGATGGGGCAGTACGGAGGGAGAGAGAGAATCTCAAGCATACACCCTGCTGAGCACTGAGCCTGATGTGGGTCTCAATCTCAGGACCTGGATGTCAATCACCTGAACTGAAATCAAGAGTTGGATGCTTAACCAACTGAGGCCATCCATATAGTTAAATCTAATTGCTTTTTAAAATTTTTGTTTAAAATTTACCATAATAAAGATTTTCTTTTTTTCTTTTTTTAAGATTTTATTTATTTATCTGACAGAGAGAGAGATCACAAGTAGGCAGAGAGGCAGGCAGAGAGAGAGGGGAAAGCAGGCTCCCTGCTGAGCAGCGAGCCGGATGCGGGGCTCAATCCCAGGACCCTGGGATCATGACCTGAGCTGAAGGCAGAGGCTTAATCCACTGAGGCACCCAGGTGCCCCAAGATTTACTGCTTGATTTTTATTTATTTATTTTTTAAGTAATCTGTACACCCAACGTGGGGCTCAAACTCATGACCCTGAGATCAAGAGTCACACACTCTTCTGACTGAGCCAGCCAGGAGTCCCATCCACAGTAAAGATTTTAACATATCTTTTCCTTCTCTTTCTGTTCATTCCCAGTTTCTCAAGCTCCTCACAGTTTTTAATGTGTAATATGTGCAGTGAGTGCTGAACTAGCCACTTCTGTACTTTGAACACAATTTTTACCCTTTCTAGACCCTTCTTTACTCATTCGGAAAATAAGGAGATGAACTAAAGCAGTGTATCTCAGTAGGGATTATCATAAATCAGGTTTTGTGCAGGCAGACTCTGAGGGAGACTTGAGTGCACAAGATTTACTGGTATGTTTGCAAAAAGTACTCCTGGGATGAAGGTAGGATGGCAGAATGGGGCAGAGGGAGAAGCTGAGTTGCAGTAGGATAGCCAACTGAGGTCTCAGCCAGTCCTACAGGGAACCACAGAGAAAGAAAGCCCTATGGAACTGTCCCAAGTGGAAGCAGACCTTTTTCATGCCTTTATCTGCCAGATTTCACCTATGGGTTCCTCCTGGGAGGTGCAGTAACCTTGAACAATGCTCATTGAGGAGCATAGCTGTGAACCATAAGCAGACAATATTCCCAGCCACTAGGGCTTGGCCTTGAAGAGAGGTTCTGGGCAGTATACCGGCTTCTACTACTGCTAGTACTTTGGGCAGAACAATTCTTTATTGTGTGGAAATAGCCCAGGCACTGCAGCCATGTAGCATCCCTGGCCTCACCCACCAGGACTATCAAACATTCTCCACATATCCAAACAACCCCTGGGACCCTGGTTAAGGATCACAAGATATCACTAGGCTGAAGCAGTGCTCAGTCTACCATGGATCTAACATTGTTGTTTCTGGATGAGTGAGTTTATTTTGGGTGAGAGTAGCACCTGATCAAAGTTAGAAAAGATCTGGCAAAAGAATGGGTGTATTATGACTCAAATAATGCTGTGCTTAGCCTAGTTGAATATAAATAGTTCTGGGGAATTACCGGCTCAAAGGGCATGAAGATTTCAAAGAGTGTTGCTATATGTTGCTCTGTGGAGTGGTTGGGCCAATTTATATTCTCCGTTGTATTCTAACAATCGTATACTTTTATTACTGTTTTCTTTCTATTAACTGAATCTCTGTAAATTTCATTGTAGAAAGAGTCCAGCAAGATAGGAAAGGACGTGGCAAGTTAGGTAAGGAAGCTTGTGTACTATAGGCTAGGCTACTGTGTCTTTTTAATTAAAAAAAAAAACTTTTTATAAACATAATATTGTATTATTAGCCCCAGGGGTACAGGTCTGTGAATCACCAGGTTTACACACTTCACAGCACTCACCATAGCACATACCCTCCCCAATGTCCATAACCCCACCACCCTCTCCCTACCTCCCTCCCCCCGGCCACCCTCAGTTTGTTTTGTGACATTAAGAGTCTCTTATGGTTTGTCTCCCTCCGGATCCCATCTTGTTTCATTTATTCTTTTCCTACCTACTGTGTCTTTTTATTCAGGTTTAACAAATGCTTCCAGGAACCCATGTGATAACATGAGAAGAGCCAGGAAGAAGACAGAGAGAGAATTGCTGGGCCCCTTATCTATAATTAATGTTTAAGGAAAACCAGAACATTTAAAAGAGATAAATGAAAATGTTTTAAATATTCACTGTACAATTCAAGCTTTCTTGATGGTAAACCTTTATTAGATTAGATTAGTTTAGAATAACAGGTCTGATTAGTTCAACACTGTCTTTTTAGTATCTATTTTGAGTTCAAAAAGAAATATCTGTAGTGAGCCTCATCTTGTTCCCAAGAGGCCAGCTGGTGCTTGCTTTGGCAGCTTCTTTGGGGAAAGACTCAGTGAGTGTGGAGATGAAATAATGAATTTTTTTTGATATTGAGTGATTCCAGAACATGATTTGAAACTTTAAAAATTAATTGCAGAGGTATCCAGCTATTATCTGTGAACAAAGATCCTATTGTCGTCCGCATTTACACAAAATTCTTGATGTGGTCAATTTCAGGATTCGTTATTTTCCCCTTGTTTATTTTTGTTTTCTGTAATTGTAGTTCATCCAGTAAATAATTTGCCCTCATATTTTAGTGTGTCAATAGATAATGACGCTTTTCTACATTGGTAGAACATGAGCCAGCCAATCAATAGCATATGGTGGACACCAACGTTGAGTTACCCATGTCACTTGGAAAACAAGCTGATGTGTGAAGAAACTTATATTTTATTTTGGAAAATATGTAAAATTATAAGGGCTAGGTTAAGTATTTTATGTTAACTGTGTCCCTTGATTTTACATTTTTAGAAGTAACTAATCAATTATCCTAAATATGAAAAAATATTGGGAAGGCAGGTATATTTTGCTATAACAGCAATTCAGCTATAACAGTATTCTGCTATAAAAACAGATTGGTTTTCTATAAAGAATGTTTATGGGTCTATTAAAATAGGTTGATATTTTAATCTAGGTTCTTTCATTGAAAGAAATTTAAATGTTACAAGGGCAAAACACATTTATTAAAGACAATTGGGAACTATGGAAACAAAAGGAAGAAAACAAAAAATATTCATAATCCAATGATTTGTAGACAACTATGCTTATATAAGCCTTGGTTTATATTCCTCTAAGCTCTTCTTTTTTGGTTACACCATTTCAGAGTTTTAAAAAAATGTATTTAGTTACATATAAATTTGTTATGTTATTAATAATTATTTCTTAGCCTACTTTAATCAAGTATGTCATGAACAAATATCTAAATTTGGATCCACTTTGTTTTTTTTTTAAAACGAATGAATACCATTTCATACTGTGAAAACACTATAATTTGAGCAATAAATTGAGGGACATTTATATTGTTTTAAATATGCCATTGTTTGGTAGAACATGGTGATGATAATTAACAATACTGTATTACATATCTGAAAATTTTTAAAGGAATAGATCTTAAATGTTGCCACTATACGCACACACGCACACACACACACAGAATTATAATTATGTAAAGGAATAGAGATGTTAAATAATCTTATTGTGGTAATCATTTTGCAATATATACATGTATCTAATTATCATGTTGAACATCTCAAACTTACATATGTGATATGTCAATATCTCAGTAAAGCTGGGAACAAAATAAATTTAAAAATCCACTGTTTGAATTAATACTTCAGGAATAGTTTTGTATATAATTGACTAAATACTTGTTAGATTAGTTCCTTAGAAACATTCCTAGCAGAACTGCCATGTTTGAAAGCATGCACATTTTTGAATTTGATATGGATTGCCAGATTTCATTCCAGAAAGGTTGTGCAAATTTACATGCCCATTATCAGTCTATAATCTTCTGTACCAACACTGTGCATTGACAATCATATTGATTTTTTTTTCTTTAAAGATTTTATTTTATTTGAGAGAGAATGAGAGCGAGCATGAGAGGGGGATGGTCAGAGGGAGAAGCAGACGCCCTGCTGAGCAGGGAGCCTGATGCGGGACTTGATCCCGGGACTCCAGGATCATGACCTGAGTGGAAGGCAGTTGCTCAACCAACTGAGCCACTCAGGGGCCCAATCAATGATTTTTAAAAAAAATTTTCCCCATTTATTTTTAAATTTCTTTTTATTTTTTAAAGGTTTTATTTATGTATTTGACAGAGAGAGACAGAGAGAGAGAACACAAGCAGGGGGAGTGGTAGAGGGAGAAACAGACTTCCTGCACAGCAGGGAGCCTGATGCAGGTCTTTTTTTTTTTTTTTTTTTTAAATTTCCTTTCAGCGTAACAGGATTCATAGTTTTTGCACCACACCCAGTCTCCATGCAATGCGTGCCCACCACCTGGCTCCCCTAACCTCCCACCCTCCGCCCCTTCAAAACCCTCAGGTTATTTTTCAGAGTCCATAGTCTCTCATGGTTCATCTCCCCCTCCAATTTCCCTCAACTCCCTTCTCCTCTCCATCTCCCCATGTCTTCC